>JAADYS010001490.1:0-15404 GCA_012931995.1 Fusarium albosuccineum
ACACAAAATGGCATTTTGAAAGGTATATAGCATTCCCGTGTTTCTTGACACCTGCGGGGATGGTTCGCCATAGGGAATCATCTTCATTTTAATTTCTATAAATTCTCATTCCTATTCAATGTATTCGAGATCAACACTGGTGCGGGCGTGCTCTTTGTCGCAATCGGATCCTGCTGAGCTCGCCAGCTGTTTATCTGTACGGGCGTCGCATCCTCTACGTGATGGTATTCGAGATCCTCATGGCCTGTTCCCCAGTCCATGTTCTCTCAACTACGTGAAGCTTACCCAGGTCATGGGTTGAATATTGTGAGATGGAGCCAGCTGGGGTACTCGCACATGTGTGGATAGCGCCAACGGTTGGTTACCTGCATCTGCTTAAGCTTAGCGATGGACTTATTCCGCCCAGGACCGTGCTTGACAAGAGGCGTTGTGCGGTCAGTTGAGTCGGCGCATTCTGTCAAGTCGCCCCCTGAAGATGGCTTGGCCGTAGTCCATTTGCAGCCTTGTCAAAATCGGCTTTTCCTATTCAATGTTTCCCTTCCGTCCAGCCTTCCCAAATGGCCCGTATTTGCAAGGGTCGTGGAACAAGACTTTAGATAGTTTCCCCCCTCTTAAACGCCAAATTCGTTTATGGCCGTTTGGACGTTTCACTTGATCCCTTGTCTCCACATGTCTTTGTTGCCATCTCGGGTCTTGGCGCAATCTAGAACTGCAATCTTTAAGGGTTCAGCTGTCGACGGTTGGGCCGTGGCGTTTTCCATTGTCGCTAAACCGTTCCAACGTGGCGGCTGCACCGCGCTAACTCAGGAACTCGTGGGCAAAAGCTCGTGGGAACGTGGCGATTGCCTCACAATACTATGCCCCCGTTGGGGACTCTATGAGCGGATTCAACGGTGTCTCGGCGATGGATTAGGGGAAACTGACACTCAGGAGGGCATTCGGCATTGTCCTGAAAAAATTACAAGCCGAGAACTCAAGTATAAAGATGGCCTGGGGTCTCCTCTCAATTGTTTGAATCATCAGCATCAACATCTCAACAACCACACTCTTCACCAACTTTCTCTACAACTTCCAAACATCTTTCTCGTCTCTTCAAAATGAAGTTCACTATCATCGCCGCTCTCCTCGCCCCCATCGTGGCCGCCATCCCCAAGGAGCTCCAGGACCGCTCTGGATGCGGCGATAACTGTGCCCGGGCCGTTGTCCCCGGTTTCCGCGGTCCTCAGGTCGTGGCCTCCTACCAGGCCGAGTGCAACGCCTACCTCGAAGTCACCACGACTCCTCCTGTTTCGTAAGCCAGTCTCCTTGACACTAAACCTGACATATATCTAACATGAACCGTAGGACTGTCTATGTCACCAAGTCTGTTCCCACTTACGCCAGCGCCTGCTCTGGAACTGCTCGGTACCTCACTGCGTGCTCTTGTGCCAGCGCCTCCCCGGTGACCATCGAGGCGCCTACTCCCACTATCACCAAGGTTATCTACGTTTGAGTCAACTGCAATGGGCTATGGCGGAAAGATCTGTTATGAAGTTATGTAGGAGGGCTGGAAACTCTGGACTGCTTCAGCTTGTACTGATAAAGAATGAACGATGGAAAGCTGAGCAAAGGAGACTGGATATGGATGTATTATACTTTGGACGACTTGAGAAATTCGAATAACTTGATTTTCAAGGCTGAGTCTCTTTTCATCCTGGACTTGTGATCCAATACACAGCAGTATGCAAAACTCTGCCCAGGACCGCCCATCTATCTATAAAAAGAAATGCGATCTATAAGGCATCCGGCTCTGATCTAACCCTTCATGTTAAACCTTTGATTTGGGTGCATCGTTTCGAATGGCGATATCGATAACCTTCATAGCTTGAAGGCACTCCTCATCTCTAAACCGGGGAGCTACTACTTGGATAGCGCAAGGGGCGCCATGCCAAGCCTCTGGATCATCTACCTAAGAGTTAGTCGTGTCTTTGTAACAGGGTTTCTTTAAGGAACGTACAATCGGGATCAAAGGGAGCCGTGGCCTTTTGGTGTTGAGAATCCTCAAACTTTGACGCGGTGCCGTAAGGGATGATGCCCGCGGGATACTGCAGCTGTTGTGAGCGTGATGTTTCTGTATAAGTCGGGGTGGCTTACATCTAATACGTTCCACATCAAGGTGTAGACTGGAACCCCATAAGTATCATGAGGAACTGCCGTCGTCGTGGCTCCAGGAGCGAGCACAATATCAAGCTCGTTGTCTCGCCACGTTTCCTGCCAGGCCGTCGCATAAGAAAATCGGACATCGTCTAGATCAGACAGCCTTTGTGGGACGTCGAGATCTGGCGAGACAGGGAAATCTCCCTTGGAGAAAGGATGGACGCCCACAGCAACAGATGCAACCAACGGCTCACCAACTTCTCTAGAGATGGTATCCGGGTCAGGACCAGCCATACTAAAGTATTGGAAGCCGATTCTTCCACCAAGGCCAGCGCTGCGCTGGGGATCAGCAGATAGTCTCACGATCTTGTGACCAGCCTTTTCAAGGGCAGAGGCTGCTTTTTGAAGCGTGCGGCGAACGGGTGGATGCAGAGGGTAATCTGGATCCTCGGCTAGAATTCCGATCGTGAGGAGCTTGGAACTTTTGCCTAAATATCTCCACGGGATATCGATTGCAGAAGCATCATATCGCCATGGCCGTTGGGCCATAACTGCCTTCATGAACAGATACAGGTCCTCGATGGAATTTGCCATGGGTCCCGCTGTTGGCGCCACGCCGGGCAGGTTGATCTTTGGGAAGGGGTATTCAGTTTGGCCGCCAAACGGAACACGGTTGGACGTAGGTTTGAATCCGTATATACCGCAGCAGAGCGAAGGTATTCGGATAGAGCCGGCGATATCACTGCCCACACCGAGAGGCGATCCACGGAACGAGATCAAGGCACCCTCACCTCCTGTTGAACCACCCGCTGTGAGGCTTGTCTTGTGGGGGTTGAGTGTCCTCCCAAAGATGTTGTTTTCCAAATCAGCTGTCTGATGCTCGTTAGAAATTTGGCATAATATAGGGATGTCTAGGTACGGGCTACTCGCCATCATGGTCTGAGGTAGGTTGGTTTTGCAATAAAGAACGGCTCCTGCGTCAAGTAGCAGGTCCACCAAAGCAGCGTTGGTATCAGGGACAGGCCGTCGAAGAAACTCGATATAGCCTACGGTGGCATGATGTCCTTTGACGACGAATGAATCCTGAGATGTTAGTAATGCTCAACTTGGATTGAAGCCACTTCTCATACCTTGAGACTAATCGGCAGCCCGTGGAGCGGGCCTGCTAGCTTCCCGGTTTCTTTGAATTGCTTGTCAAGAAGCTTAGCCCTCTCAATTCCTTCCTTGAAAAGGACCTCCGTCACACAGCTTGTCTACATCTCGGTTAGTCCTGGAGCACTGCACAGATAGAAAACCACGAACCAGTTGCTGTGCGAGACTGGCTCGTTTGCAAAACGCCACCACCACTTCTTCAGAAGAGAGCTCTCGCTGAGACAACTTGTCAAGCAGGTCGGCGGCTGTGAGATACTCGGTAATGCCAAACTCCTTCTCTGAGAGCAGCCCCGACCTGCGAACGGCTTTGGTCTCTACAAGCCTGCCTTCATCTGGGGTCCCAGCATTTCGTAGCTTTTGAAGATGCTCCTCATCCAATCTCCATTCCGGCGGTGTGACCTCCACCTGCTTTGCGCGGTGCAGAGCGGCGAGAGACTTCCAGTCAGCTGTGGCAGGCATGGTTGCAAGAGTAAAGAAACGGCTTGGATCAATGAAGCGGGAGCAATGTACGTGAGGAGGAGGAAACATGGATACTCGCTTCTCGCACCATACTTATGGCAGAAATGGACAAGCTCATCTGCCAACAAGGAACCGATCTACCGGGACCTCGACCCATCACACCCCACAATGCGTATCAGAAGATCCCCGGCCTTGTCGCGGGCGCATATATCGCCCCGATGGGGAAGGTGGAGCCGCTGATCTAGACTCAGCCAACAACGGGCTCAGACTCAAGATAACCTCGCGGCAGATAGAGACGGGACGCGTTTCGGTTATTTCGTAGTTATCACGATGTATTAAAGGGGCCAAAAACTTTCCTGTTTGAGGATAAATGCCCCCGTGCTCATTCCCATGGGACGAGTTGATCAAACAGGCACAAGTTCCGATGGCGCCGCAACGAATTCATGACACCCATGTCTCATCTCCCGGAAATGAGTACTCTCATTCCGAGTCCAATGCTCCAATCATGAGAAGGCCACACTTGGAGTTTGTTTATCGAATTGTCGCCGAGATGGACAAAGAGGGTGTTTCCAAGATCAAAAGCGTTGACAGTACGAGCGTGACACGACTTGTGCTGCCCATCCGAGGCGGCAGTGTCAACGGACCTCGGATCAAGGGCATCATCGTTGACAGGAGTGGTTCAGATTGGGCACAGGTTACCGATCCAAAGAAGGTGAGACTTTCTCACGTTCTTGCCCCGTCAATTGCAAATGTTAATCAGGTTTGAAGTCATTCACGCGCCTCAATGCCCTGTATACACTGCGCACGGATGATGGAGTCAATATTCTGGTGAAAGCAAAGGGCATCTATCGAAGCGGACCAGGTGTGGAGGACAAAGTGGCGGAGAAAGAGACTGTTGCCCAAGACGAGGTGGAATATTTTACACATCTTCGCTTTGAAGCACCGGGCGAGAGCTCCTATGGCTGGATGAATGGCATTGTGGCCGTCGGTGTCATGACCATGTGGGAGGGAAAGCCAGTGATTGACTGTTATCGACTGACAAATTTCCCGGGGAAGATGGCAGCAAATCTGTAGAGGTAGACCTATGTATACACTCTTCAAGGAACATTGATTGCATAAACATCTATTGAGAACTTATGATACCGATAAGCAAGTCTCACTAATGTCACATCTCATATCACACCTTTCCATGCATAGCTCGTAACAGCCCATCGGATCCAGTTGTTTACACGACAATTCTGGCCCCTAGCACCATCTCAGATCTTGGATCGCTTTTCAACCAGCCTCCAGTATCTCGGAGCCAATGCAACACGGATCTTCTTGCCCCATATGATCATGGGCACAAATAGAGACCCAATTCCGAAAGCAATGCAGCCGCTGAGAATGTACATGTTGGTTAGTCCCATGCTGGACATCCATGGAACGAGAGCAAAAGGCACAGCGACCGAGACGGCGTTTCGGAAGAAGGCAATGCTGATGAAGGCTTCCGCGGTGAGCTGTTGTCATCGGTTAGTGACGAGTTTCTCTCAAGTTTTGCAGATTAACACCTACCTCACGATACGTGTCAATGACAAAGGTAAAGGTAATGTCTCCGTTGGCACCCAGACCAAAAGCGAACAGAGCACCACCAATGGACGGATAGATCCAGTGCATGCCCTTATTTACACGTTAGCTCACATTTGTTTTTACACCGAGGAATTTTACTCACCCGATCAGCTGTTACTCCAAACATGATAATTCCACCAGCCATCAAAAAAGTCGGAACGACAAGTGAGTAAAGGCGCATCTCAGGCTCAAAAATGCCGCCATTTCGTCGCGCCAAGCGCACAATGGCCCAGTCTGACATGGGGCCGCCATAAATGCTACCGAAGATGTTGCCGACAAATGGGCCCAGGGTCATGTATCCGATACCAGCAGTCGTAAAGCTATATGGAGGCTGGGCGAAAACGATGGATACCACCGACATGTACAGAACCAGCCAGCAGACGCCAGAAGCGAACTGCAAGGCTGTAAAGAGGACGTGAGGGAGTGTAATGACATAAAGTGGCATGATAAAAAGACGAGGAAGAGACTCAGATGTCGGTGTTGATAGACGCAGGCGTTGGCGCCATGTGTTCAGTGGGATTGTAGTCTCGATTTGTATCGCGATCGTGGCAGCATCTGCGTCTTCCTTTTCAAGGTCATCCTTCATGTCAACTTCCGCTGCAGGCTCAGACGAAGAGACAACAGTAGTGATGACAGTATCGGCTTGGCCGACAGAGACGGGTATAAACTTGGTCTCCTCGAACAAGAGGACAAACATCACGAAGAGGACCGTGAGTGAAATCGACAAAGCATAGTAGGACCATCGCCAACCCTGGTCTGCAGCTTGGGAGCCAGCGGCCATGGGCGTGAGAAATGAACCAACCATAACGGCAGTGAAATATATAGCGTTGGCCGAGCCTCGCTGGTGTACAAAGAAGAGATCGGCAATCTTGATGTTGGATTAGCATGGTTCCTTGTTCAACAGGAGAAGTATGAGACTCACTGTCATTTGGACGGCAGTCTCATTGATAGCTCCGGACAATCCGGTGATGACAGAAGTAAGGATCAATTCGGCATTGGAGGACATACGAGACGTCCACCAGGCTACACCGGCGAGAGCTGCAGTGGGGGCGATGTAGGTCGACCGACGGCCGTACTTGATGGTAAAGGGGATGAAGAAGATGCAACCCATGGCCAACCCAGCCAATTGAGCCGACTGGGCACGGCTGAGTTGGGTGATGGTTACTCCTAGGTCAACGGTCATCTGTTGCCAAAAGACGGTCTGGATAGACAGATTGGTAAAGGCGGCAACGGTGACTGCGATGGTGAGGCCATAGTTAAGACACTTGCGCCAGGTGCTCCAATTCTAGAGAATATGAGTCAGTCTACAGTCCCGTCACCAAGTCAATTATCTTACCAGCGGCTCATTCGGATCAGATGAAGGCGTCGGGGCCAGGACAAAGGTTGAGGCATCAGTTGCCTCTTCTTCTGCGCCGAAAGACTGGTCTTGGCGAATGCAGTCAAGATGGTGTCAGGACCCTTACGCAGCACCAGCCGGACCATGCCCGGAGTAGAAACAGGGGTGTCGTTGGCCATATTGTCAACAAGTGCAGGGTCAAATATATTCCAATAGTGAACAATCTGGTAGAGTGTTGTTGAACTGCCGATGTTGAGATCCAACGACTCGTTCGCGATGCCAACCTACAAGGCCAACTGCGAGGTCCTGGATCTATATACACACATGCTCTTCAGTGCGTATCGGAGAGGGTGTCGTCCAAGGCGGTTTCCGCAGCTTGACGGTCTTCGACGATAAAGCTAGAACGTCAAAGGCTGCTGTTTGGCATCCCTGACCAGGGGCCCGGTCGCCCAAGATTAGGGGCCTGGATGCGACCAGATATGGGAGGCGTTTCTGGGGAAAAGAAGCAGCTGCCATAGGCTGGAGGCCGATTAGTTGGAATCTATCTCCCGAGCATCCTTGTCTCGGCTCGTCATATCTCGCTGTCTTGGCGCGTCGCCCTGTCTGACGGTGACGATCCGCGTGACGAGACCATGCCCAAAGCAGAAGCTGGATGCGCCCGCCGGCTCCATCTGCCTGTCTGGTGTATAAACTTTGTCGGATCCCCGGAAACTGACGCGCTGAGGCTCCTTCGCATCGAACATCGCCCATCCCCACCCGGACAAGACGCGACGGATCTCGGCCAACACAGACCCAATCGCTCTCCTCCCCGCAAATCCCTTCCCCCAGATGATGGCCCGGTCGCGCGGGGGATGTCTTAACTGCAAGAGGCGAAAGCGCAAGTGCGACGAGGCGCGCCCCGGGTGCCAGGCCTGCCTGAAGAGAGGCATCCAGTGCGAGGGCTACGCCACGCCCTTGCGCTGGGCAAATGGCATTGCATCGCGGGGGCGCTTCGCCGGCGCCTCGGTCCCGGACTCGCAGGTCGTCGTCATGACGGGCACCGGCAGCAGCAGCCAGGATGACCACGACAGCGTGGGCCACCGATCCACGTCCTCCCCATCCTACTCGACCCCTGGCCACGCCGCATCGAGTACCGGTACAGGCCCGTCTGACCTATCACCGCCAACCAGTATACACGAGACGCAACACCAGATCTACGAGAGATGTCGGTCCAAACCACCTCCTCCTCCCCTGCCGAGGTATATACGTGCTAAGGTTTGGCTAGTTCTCCATTCAGGACTTCACCGGCTGTACACCACGGAAGAGCATTGCTGGGTCCAGCCCTTCTTCGCCGAGATGGCCACCCAGAGCCCGGCCCTGGTTGTCATCGCCGTCGCCATCCAGGGCTACCTCGACGATGGCGGCCGTGGTCTGTCGGTGACGTCGATGGAGCGAGTAGACCTCGCCCTGCAGACTTTCCGACAGGAGCTGTCAGATCGCCACGAGAACATGCAGACGTCTACTGTCTGCGCCGGTCTATTAGTCTGTTCGCTTTGCGTATGTTCCCAGTGCGATCCCCACATGTCGTCCCTCTCCGTGATGCCATCGTTAGCTATTAGAACCGTAGTGACGTGAATATAGCTCCTCCAAGCCCAACCGTGGACCATGTACATCGAGTTAATGACCGACGTCTACGACCTGCGGAATAAGCTGGCCACTCCAGGCCAAATACCTATAGAAGACATGTATAGGAGGCATGTCTTGGAGGTCATGGGCGTCATGGACATCCCGTCGCTGGTGGTTGGTCGAATGAGCCAGCCCATAGGCATCTGGAAACTCCTTCGCCGGCTTCAAGATCACCGGAAAGACGGACGAGTTCCTGGGGTCGAAGTTGTGTCGGGGATGCCGCGGTCTCTCCTCGACATCTTGGCCAGCAGTCTCGATAATGATGCCGACTATACCGAGAGCAAATTGTGGACATGGCCGGGAGAAATAGGCGAGTATCTACAGTGCCATCTCTGGGACTGCTGGAGGCTTTCTGGCATCCTCGAAGTGCGGCGTCGCCAGAGAATAGAGCGGAAACGAAGGGGAGCCCAAGATCACAACGAAGATAAATCAACAACGGCTCCTAGCACAGACATAATTCTTTGCCGACTAGTGGCGTCCATCGATGCTCTCCACCGAGCATTTGAGTTACCGCAGAATCAGCATCTACTTGTGCACAATGGACTCATGTATCCCCTGGTCAATGCCAGCCTTGAAGTTCCTCTTCTAAAAACCCAACCAGGCTGGAAGAAGACTCTCGACGGCGTCCGGGTAACGTTTCGCCAAAGGGACACGTTTAACCTGGTGGGCGTCATCTTTGAGATACTCGACGAGGCATGGGAGGAAGGTACCTCGACGTTTGACATGGAGGAGGCGGCTCATAGACGGGGACATGAAATTGCTGTTTTCTAGGAGGTTTACATTCGTTGCATACCGGTATAGGGCGTCGGGAATTGGGAGCCTATGAGTCTCGGGACTAGATATCACTTCAACACTTTCCGACACCAGTACAGTGCCGTCTCAGAAACAGTTAACTTGATGACAGTGCACACAATGTTCTACAGATGACAGCTACATATCACAGTTTGATTTGGTCAGTTGATAATCTATGTTGCTCTAAGCTCATTTCTTTTTTTTCCAGGCTGTTGATGCTAAGCTACGTCTACTGAGGGATTTTGTGTTCACTAGCTGGAACTCCGGCAGCCCACCTATACTTGGCCGGGGCATGCTCCTCAAGAGGATAGCTCTGGCCCTTCTGGCCGTAGAAGTTTTCCCGGTAGGTGCCTCCAGGGACAGCGTAGTCATCCCAGAATAGGCCCCTGGCCCGAAGCTCTGGAAGCAGTAGGTCGATGATGTCCTTGAATGACTGGGGGAACAGAACATAGGCCTACCACTGGTTAGTCATGTCCTAGATTTGTCTTGGTACAACTCACAAAGTTGAAGCCATCGACATCTGCTTCGTCGATCCAGGTTTGGAGACCATCGGCCACCTGGGACGGTGTGCCCACGAAGAGCGGTCCGTTTCCTCCGAGGCTGACATGCTCGGCCACAGTGTGCTTGGTCCACTTGGAGTTGGCTGGCGAGAACTTGGCGTAACCTTCGACGGTTGACCTAGTAACTCTTGTTAGCTGAGGTAGTCTGAACGGTCAACGATCTTCACTAACCGCACGGCGTTACTCTCAACCTGTCTTAGCTCCTCATCATCCCCATACTGATTCAGGTCGATACCAGTCCATCCGCCAAACAAGGACAGAGCACCTTCATGAGATGCATATTTCTTGTACTCGTTGTACTTGGCGAGCGCCTCCTCCTCAGTCTTGCCCAGAATGGGAGTCACCAGGGCGAGGACCTTGATCTTGCTGGGGTCCCTACCGAACTGGTCCCGAGCCAACTGTCGGATCTCGGCGATATTCTTCTTGCACACTGCAGGAGCATGCGCAGATGTGAAGATGGCTTCGGCGTGCTGGGCTGCGAAAGCCTTTCCGGCACGAGAGGCACCAGCTTGCAAGAGCAATGGTGTTCGCTGGGGGCTAGGATCGACCAGGTGAGGGCCAGGCACGTCGAAGTACTTGCCCTTGTGGTCAATCTGCCGGACCAATTCTGGAGCAGTGTAAATTCCTCGCTCGCGGTCCAGCTTGACCGCGTCATCTCGCCATGATGAGTTGAGGAGCTTGTAGATGACCTCCATGTACTCTTCAGCTTGGGCGTATCTCTCATCGTGCTTTACAAGGTCAGCGGTGGTTTTCCAATTGGAAAGGTTTCTCACATCTAGTTGCTCAGTTCGACCCAAGTTTCGAGCAGCCGAGTCCAAGTAGCTTGTTACAATCTTTGCATTCAGTCAGTAGTGATCCAACACCTTGAACATTTCTCCTTACATTCCAACCCAGTCTGTGAGATTGTTAGTCGAAGCTTTGCAAGACAATATGGGATACATGCCTGCCCTTGGTAAGATGATCAACCGTCGATAGCCGCCTGGCTAGATGGAAAGGTTGTTCGTATGTTGTCGAGACAGTCACACCAAAACCAATGTTCTTGGTCGCTGCGGCCATTGCGGGGACTGCAACTAAGGGCTCGGTGAGAGGCCATTGGGAACCCGAGATGATTGCAGGCTCCAGAGACTTCTTGTATACATCGTAGCCGCCTACGGGACCTTGTTAACGCTATTTCATCAATAGCACGAGGGTGTAAGCTGCGTACCTAGCACATCGGCAATGAAGATGCCGTGAAACTTGGCCTCCTCGAGTTGCTTGGCCAGCTCGACCCAATGCTCAATGTCCTTGAACTTCCACGACTGGTCATCGGGATGTCTCCATAGGCCTGGTGACTGATGTCCACTGCCTAGGATGTTGAACAAGATCGATTAGCAAGGTCCACAGGTGATAATCTGCAAGGTAGAAATCTTACACATCATCACAAAGGCGTTGACAATGAGATTCTTCTTGCCCTTTCGGGTCTCATCTTGAGATGCCATGGTTTCCTGTTGCCGAAGAATTGTGCAAACTTGATTGGACTGTGATTAGGTCAGAGATGTTGGTCTTGAGTCAATTCCTGGTCTTTTATGATACCCCGGTTGCCGACGAGATCGGCCTCGCTCCACAACAGCTATGGCGTGATTCCTGGCAACATGGTGAATCTGCACCAGAAGGGTCCTCTCGGAGCAAAGAGATACGATATCTCGGCACTTGACGGTCGGGTCCGGCGGTTAATGGACGAGAGCTTCTGTAGGCGGGGACTATCAGGCGATGGGCCGCGATGGCGCAATTCTCACCATGTCTTGCTCATAGCAACGCCGATCACCTCGCGCAGTATCTGCTCGACAACGTGACTGACAACTTCCGAGGTTGGTTAGTTGCTCTTTTCTCGAAAGATTCTTTATCTCGGACGTTTTATGTCAGTCGGCCGACTGAAGAGCTGCACCCTAGTCAGTTAGGCTCAATATGATATACCTACCTATGTCAAATCTACATGTTAAAACGCGGTTAGTTTTACTTTCAAAAAAACACTCAAGCAATAGCCCAAGTATTATTATTTCTGTATGTACTCTATAGTATTCTTAGAGAACATCAAGTAAATCTATGGTTATTAAGGCTAACCAGCCCTTTACTTAAAACTCATTATTATTCCTATATGTTCTACAAATTATCGACTATTTCTTGCGTTATTCTAATACTGAAAGGTATATCAAGACAGCATAATGAAAGGGAATATACAACAGCGTTTTCATAGGCATCATATCCAATGCCTTTCCTCGTAGGAATATAGACCAATATACTTTTCTACAAATTATCTAAGTCTTCTTCAAGCAAGGCAACGACTCCGCAGTAGAACTCATGACGAAAGTTTTCATCCTCTGCATTAAGATCCGACCTTTGGAACTCGCCATCGATGCAACGACGCACTGCGCTACCATAGTTAGAGCTGGTCTGACAAATCTCGCTCAACAGGCGTTGTGCAGTCGTATAGGTCGAGAGAGGGCGGAGGTCAGTGCTCAGAATCTCCTCTGGCGTCTGAAGAGAGTCGATCGTGTGTCCTTGAATAAGCTCAATAAGTAACACCCCAAGAGCCAGCAGTGTTGGTGTTTGAATGATTGGGAGTGTCTTTTGTTCGCTATCAGAAATGTCCCTTTCTTCGGCCACGAGGAAGGAGTTTTCGTAATCAGAGAAACTCCCTTGCTGAAAGAAGAATATGTTCTGACTGCTTGGGATTTTGGGCATCCACGGAGTCTTGTAAAACTGCAGTACGCTTGTCGTGACGAAAACCGAAAGTTGGAGCCGCTGCTTGTATGTTAAAAAGGGTTGCCCGTCGTGGCATTCCAGAACCTCCCGCAATGAGACCATTTTCCAGTTATGCCCCTCCAGTGAAGGTCGAGTCGAGGAGTAAACAGTATAGGCTCTCGTGTTTGTGTGTGATTGATCGGAAATTACTCCTAAGCGGCCTGATCTCTCGGTGATTGGCAAAGTTCTCAGCCCGCTGCAAAGGTTCGTACTAGACTCAACCCCGGGTGAAGCAATCCTTGCAGCCTCGAGGGCCATGTCGGCTACCAAGTTCGTGACCAAAGTGGTTTTCTCTTGAACCGTGGTGGCCGTCGAGGAGAATGAAGAGAATCGAGCCATCGAAAATCTGACGGATTTCTTCCTTTGCTTTGCTGAATCTATTATAGATTCAGTTGTTTTTGACTGAAGGCTGGGCGCCTGGGTGGGCCTTTGTAACGATGGGTTTGGTCTTATGAGGAGTTCCTCCCATTGTCGACTGTCGGTCATGGTGGACTGAGATTCGTGGGACTGAGATGCATCAAGTGAAAGGGCCAGATGGAACTTCAAGCTCTGGATCACCTCTTCGTTATCGATGTAGGCGATGTTGTCTTCACATCTGGAGAGACGCATAGAGACACGATGCTTGCATGAACATTTTAAGCTAGAGCAAACAGCGTGGTAAATGCTCCAACCAAGATCACGCAGGATGTTCAGAAGCCTGACTCGAGACCTTACTCTTCTTTTTGGTTCGAGCTCGATGTTCATCGTTGCCAAAGACTCGAGGTTGGAGATGCCGTCCTTGATAGTAGTTAATTGGTCTGTGTATGTTGACCGACTAAGAGCAAAGCTCATTCGCTTGAGCTCTCTGATTGCTAAAGGCTTGTCTGACCATTTTGTCTGAAGAAAGTGTCAAGAAACGTGAGGTTCTTGGTAAAAGGTAACCTACATCGGCTGCATTTCCCAGTGTCTCGTATACCTCCTGGATGCTGGTCTGAATGTCTCTTAATGTCCATTCAAAAACGTCCCAGGACTTCCACAACCTGGCCCGGATCTTTTTCTGGGTTTCCTCCTCAAACCATAGATCCCCACCGGGGTTCTCCACCATGGCATCAATTCGAGATGGGGGAACCAAGCCATCTAGCAGCTTCTCGCAAAGATTTTGGAGCTTGACTCGCTCGGTCTCGAGGTTGCGGATCAAGCTCTGTATCTCTCGGTCATACCTTCTATATCTCTGTATCGTTCGCAGTCCGTTTTTGTAGTTCTCAAGTGTCGAGACCACTAGAGGAATACTTCCCAGTACAACTCCTGCGATCTCGAACCCGGACATGACTCGATTCTGAAGGATGAACTGTATAGAAGACGTTTGGCGAAACAAGTCAAAGCGGGGTAAGAGTCATACATTCGTGGTGATGTGTTGGATGACTTGCGGCTGAAAATGGCGCAGCATCCTGCATCTTCCTAGCGAATAGCGAGATCTTTCCTCAGGCCTGAGCCAATAATGATGACTGCCGTTGATTTATTGGCTCCACCCATATCAGGCTCTTTTTTGCCTCATGTTAGAGAATGCAAACTCAACGTTGACATGCCGGTTGGATCGCCGTGATCTCAAGTTCCCCGTACCACATGAAATGGCAGACGATAGTATCGCGAACTCAGTACGACGGTGCCATGGTTCATTCCGAAAACTCGCCTTGTCAAACTTGCCAAGCTCCGATGCCTCCTATCCATCGTCCTTGATGGTAATCGCTGAGGAAGAGGCTCGCTTCAAAGTTTGGTCCGGGAACATCGGCGCCCATAATTCAGGGCGACGATCGCTGCAATACCGTCTCCGAGATGCGTCTCACTTGCAAAAGCAAGTTCTCACACTTCTGGCAGATCTATCAGAGCTACTAGAAGACGCTCTGGCTATCTTGACGGGTGAAAGAGTCCCGTGGGATCAGCTTGAAGATGAGGCGACTTTGGCCGACGACACTCTCTCACGGGATGAGAGCAGCTGCGACGAAGAATTACCAGCAACAGAGATAGAGCAGATTGCTTCAGATGTACCGGACGCTGTTAACTGTCTTCTTCGGTTGAGCGTCGCTATTAGAAACCCAGCCCCCCACGATCGCTTCGCGACATTCGTCTCAATAGACGCCTCACATTACGAGCAATTCGATACTCAGCATGTCAAGGACAAGTTCGAACATATAGACCACTCTATTGCTAAGCGATTAGGGCAAGAAATTTCCAGAAGACGACAGTACTTCAAATATCGCGAAAATCACCACTTGAAGCTCTCACATGGCTTGGACAACACGGAGCAAAAGGATGGTGAAAGCACTGTTGCAAGCTCAATACCGGGCCATGTTAAGGCTGCAAACATCAATTTGTCTTCAATAGATGAAGATGTTGTTTCAGACTCTGGAGTCACACAGACATCATTCGCGTCTTCGAATGCAGATGCTGAAAAGCTTCGCGTCCCTCCACTCCCCAAGGAGGCTGAAAGGGGTCCTTTTGAATGTCCCTTTTGTTACATGATGATTACAGCCACTAGCACGATCTCATGGAAGTGAGTATGGCCCGTTAACCACCATATACCTATATAATCACTTACACCAAGCCTTCAGGCGCCATGCGTTTGCGGACCTTCGACCATACGTCTGCCTTTCAGAAGATTGCACAGCAGCAGAAAGAGAGTTCTCTAGGAGACATGAGTGGACTCTGCACGAGGTGCAAAATCATTGGAAGGTATACAGCTGCCCATGCTCATGCGGCGAGAACTTTCAGTCAAGATCCAAGTGCAAAGAACATATCAACAAAGCCCACCCCGGGGCTATTTCAACAAGTCACCTCGGGTCCATGATCAGCCTGAGTGCGAGGCCAGCACGAGTGGAAGATGGGATATCTTGTCCCATGTGTAGGGAAAGGCTTTACTTGGTCTATTGTGTTCAAAGTTG
>JAADYS010001491.1:0-13819 GCA_012931995.1 Fusarium albosuccineum
CGAAACTGATGGAAGTCTCCGCAAAATAGAACCACCGGGATCCCGCCAAAGTCCCGGCTCGACTCCCGGAGTCTGCAGAGCTGTTCGTTGACAGCGTAGAGTGTCCGCACACCCAACATGCTAACCTCGTCTATAATCAGCCCGTACTTCTCCTGCCAGTCCATCTTGGTCCGCCCGTCGACGCGGAGAGCTGCGGAGCCGGACGACGTGAAACCGTCTGGGTCTCCGCCCCGGCTGGCTCTAATGTCTTTGGAGAACTTGCAGGCGGAATGGATGGTGATTCCGTTGATGTTCGCGGCTACTATGCCAGACGTCGCCGTCACCAGCAGGCGATGAGATTGTGCTGTGCAGGCGAACAGTTCGGCAACAGCCGCGATGACGCGTGACTTTCCGGTGCCACCCTCGCCTCCGACGAATAAGCAGAGCTGGGCGGTGCCGCTCTCGTCCTGGCGAACCTGGTCAAGTCGGCGGCAGATCAGCCAGAGAGCGAGGCTCTGCCTTCGGTTGAGCGTCAAGGAATCGGCCACCCGCCTCCCCACTTCACAGAACGACGTGGACGGGCCGAACCGGATTCCCGTTGACGGTTCCACGTCCCGCGATGGCCATGTGCAATCGCCTTCCGCTGCGGAGCCGTCTTCTCGGCCGCGGCCGTTTGACCCGCTCTGCATTCCCTGGATCGCCTTCTCCCGCTCGCGGGAGAGACTGGTTTGCTGCGCCTTGATAGATCTCAACTGCTCCTGCCCTGGGGTTTCCGCTCCCGAGATGGCCTCGGTGAAGACCGCACTATAGAGGTCGTCCCCCGACTCTAGAGCGGCCGCCTGGAAGCGGTACATTTGCTCTACCATCGCAGAGATCTCCTTCGAGCCGGCCGTAATTTCCTTGGCGGATATCGCGTTTCTCATTATGTCTATGAGCCGCGTTGCCGTCCCGACTGTACCTGGCTGGTAGGCTGCGCTTTGCGCGTGGTCCCTTTCGGCACTGCCTGATTCAGCTGCATCAGTGACGGGTTCGAGCTCGCCGGATAATGCCGCCCATTGTTTGGCATCCTGCGCCACGTCCTCGGCCGACCGCCGCAGCAATTGGACGTTGTCCACTAGCCACGAGACGCGCTTGGGTAAACGTGCTCTTTTTCTGTCCCAAATGCTGTTTATTTCGCCGGACGTCTCGCACAAGAACGCCTGCCATGGGACGAAGAGGGCAAGATGTTGTACTGCTGCTCTGAAGCCAGGGACACGCCCCCGTCAGCCCTCTGCTCTGCACTCGAGTCGCTATGGGGGTGCGTCTCATACCTCCTGTGGTAAGAGCCATCCTCCTCAGTGAAATTCATGCCCAGGTATCCGTCGAAGCAGAGGGTTGCATGCTGCCCTGGCCGCCGCAGCACCTGAATCCACGATCTCGACAGTGGCCAGTAGCTGTCGAGTTCGATCTCGCCCCAAGCAACACCTTGCCCTTTCCGCTTCAGCCTGACCATCGACATATAGTCGTAAAGAGCTAGGCCTTCTAGAAGCCGACCGCGATGCGGATATGCCTGCAACAACGAGACCCTCTGTCCGTCTTCTCCTAGCAGGACCGTCTCTTCGATTGGCTCCTTTAGGCTCTCCCCGCCGGCTGCACGCCGCAGGAGCGGCCACCACCGAACTATGTACCAGTACAGAGTGCACACGTTGAGAAACGTCCATGCGTTGCTGCTTGTGAACTCTGTCCCATACCCCTAAAAATGGGCCACTACCTCGACCTGCGATAAAGCCCGCTCCGTGAAGATCCTGTTAGCCACGCGCAGGAGGAATTGCCGCGTTTGGTTCCCTCGACCATCACTCTCGGTCGAGCGCGGCTCTTCATTCGACTGATCCGTTGTTGTCTCATGGCCCAGGAGCCGAAACAGTTCCTTAGCCGCTACCACACGCTTCCACACCGGATCCTCCACTTTG
Organism: Fusarium albosuccineum; assembly: GCA_012931995.1. Classification (NCBI taxonomy): domain Eukaryota; kingdom Fungi; phylum Ascomycota; class Sordariomycetes; order Hypocreales; family Nectriaceae; genus Fusarium; species Fusarium albosuccineum. The sequence goes on from JAADYS010001491.1 coordinate 1,929, forward strand.
GTGGCATAGTTGGTCACGTAATAAACCAGGGCCAGACCCTTACATTTCGTCACGATAAAGGATATGTCGTGGTTGTGTCGCAATCCCACCGCCATCGCCTTGTTCCATCGATTCACCAGGCTGTGGCCGCGCCGAATCCTCAGTAGCCCGTCCTCCGTGAAGCAGGTCTTCTCGACCAGTGGCCAAGGCGCCCCGAACCTGCAGGGATTCTGCCTCTTCTGTCTATCCATGGCGTATTTTACGCATGTAGGGCTATGCGTGTGAACCTGGGTTGCGCCGGCGCAGAAGTTCGCCTCCTCCTCGAACGATGCTTCGAACTGAGCCATGTTGTCCAGCAAAGACGATATCTCGGCAGATACTGACCTGCCCGCCCGCATTGCTGCAGATGCTTCTGCGTCGAGGTCCTACTGCACATGTCAGCACCTTTTCATCGACATCCCAACTCCGGATCGTCAGGCCAGCCCACCTCCGTAAAGACGGTGTCTATGTATTCGATCACTCGGTCCCGGTATGCAGCTTGATCTTCCTTCCGAACATCGCTCATAAGGGAGCCCAAGTGCATGTTTCCCTGAAGCCAGAGGAGGCCGTGGAGATGGAGTGCACCCCTCTCATTTGTCTCCACCACCCCGTAGTACTGACTGACGCGGCCAAAGATCGAGTCCTCCCCGATCCTGACGTAGTGTTTGAAGAACATGGAGATCTCTCGATGGAAGAAGATGGCAGAGCTCAGGGGGTCCGATATCGCGAGTCGGACCCTTTTGTACACCTGATCGAGGCTTCTCAAGAATTCCTCGGCTTCACCAGTCTCGTGGTTGCGGTATGCGGCGAGCTTAATCTTGATCGGATTTGTGATATCATTCGGATTGAGTGTGAACCATATTGCGGGGATGCCGTACCGGATTATGAGGGACTTGATCTTCCGCCGCATGGTTAATCGGCTCTCCCTCGACATAGGCTGACGATAGCCGTACAGCGACAGGCTTCTGAGCAGCCGATTGACGCCTTGGTCCGTGGTCTTCCCAAAGGCCTCCAGTTCGACCCTCGCTCTTTCAAATCTTGACGCCGTCAGCGCCTGTATGGTACGCTCTACCTCGGGGAAGTCTCTCTTCCTCACGCTTGCCATGCTCACGCGACGATTTCTGGACCGGACCCCGATATTGAAGACAAGAAAGGCAAGCACGGGATGCGCTGCAAAGCGGCCGCCGTGACGCTGTAGTACTAGCTTGGCCCAAGCCTCCAGAGTCATATTCCGGGACGACACCTTCCGCGTCGACGGCACAAAATGCCCCCCCTTCCGCACCTATGACGCATTCCTCGGCCTGCCGAGGACCGCCCCTACCGAACGGAAACAGAGTAGGGAATGCTCTTGCCAGAAACCAGGTGTCAAAGGAATCTGCAAAGTCCTGGCCCCGGGAAACGACGATATACGGCTCAGCAGCACGCCCGTGCCGCCCTTCGCCCGCCCCTCCCCAGGCAGCTCTGCACGTCGCCTGTCCAGCAACCGTTTCGCCGATGGAATCCACAAGATACCGCAGCTTTTCCACGTCCGCAATGTCTGGCTGACAATCCAAGCCGAACATGCCGGACGAGCCGATTTCGTGCATAACATCGCGGCTGCTGTCAAGCCCACTACCAGTTTCTTCCGTGCAAGCCACGCCATCCCCTGCCACGTTTCCAGAGATGCCCCGGTCCTCGGTCAGTGATGCCATGACTTCCCGGATGTCTACCGGACCCAAATCGTCAAGTCCACGTTCCGTCGGCGGGACAATGTGCGCAGTTTGCGTCTTTTCTCTTGCCGAGGGCTCGTTCAGTTCCAGTCGGTCGTAGACCTGGGATGGTACACCATGCGATGGGGTCTCCCAGCTATCCAGCTCCGCCTTGTCAATATTGATGTCGACATACAGATGATTGTTTCCCTTCAGCCACATCAGCGCGTTCTCTACAACACGGCGACGGACCGAGAGAAGCACGGCCAGATCACTCGGCTCTGGCTTCTCCGGCCCCTGCCATGACACATGGATCTCGTCCATGACCTTCAGCAGCGGATGCGGCAGCACCTTCGTCACGAGCTCCTGTACGTTGTTGGGGAATACGGTGATATGTCCCTTGACGTGCCTCGGATACCTGGTGCTCTGCCGGTGCCCGTCCGCGATGCTGTGCTTGGTGATGAAGCCATAACACGAGTTGAGCGCAATGAGCTTCTCCTCGACCGGCGTAAGGCCCTTCAGCTCCTCGGGAAACATGTGCTCGCATCCTAGCTTGGTGTGCAGCTGTGCCGCCGGAGACAAGGCGCCTCTCCTCAGTAGTCTCACGCAATCCGCGCACCCACCAATCTTCTCCCCCACAGGGAAGCACCGGAGGCACTTGAACGGTGATCCATCGCGCTTCTCGACAGGACTTGCCACCCACCAGTCCCACTCAACATCCTCCAGCTCTGCCCTGCTGTGCTTACGGTAGCAGAACATGCAGGTGAGGATCGGTAACGTCCTCGTCTCATGAAATGCCTTGTAAAAGTCCTGGGCCGTCGTCACCTTCCTCCCGTGGGGTACAGGCGCACACCATTCCTGTCCGTATGAGAGCCACTCCTTCTCCGCAAACTCTTCGTCGAGCACCCCTAAGACGCTGGCGAGATCCCGCGCCTGTTCTTCCTTGTCCCTCTCTAGGTGGGCCGCGGCCCTCTTGCGCTTTGGCGCTGGCTGCTCAGTGCGGCCAGAACCAGCTCGCTTCCTTCCCGGCTGCCGACTCGGCCCCGCAGGAGGGCCACCGTCCTCCGTCGCGTCCTCGGCCCCGCCGGCGACTTGGCTGAACGACTCCACTGTCCTCGTCCGTCTCCGTTGCCCGAAATTTTGGTTTCTCGACTCGTCGGAAATATCAGCCACCGTCCGAAGCCCTAGACCTGCGACCAGAGACCTTCGCCTAGCCTCCAGCACTTCCGCCGATGGACGGAAATTCGGTCCCGCAAGCGTCACCATATTCGGCTGATCGTGCGCTTTCTCCTCGCTGGCCGGCTCCGCCGGACAACCCACCGACGGCCGTGGGGCTAACGGCACCCTGCTACCTCCGTCTATCTGAACGGACCGGGATAATGCTTCGGGCCCTACGGGCTGGTTGTTTCCCGGTCTGCCTCCTGGGCTCCTCGGCTGCCTCTCGACGCTGCTAGGGTCCCTCGATTTCCGGCCCCGCTGCTGGCGAGAACTCTTCTTCTCCCTTGCCTGTTCGTGCTCTCTCTGAGTCGACTCCCAAACTTCGGCCGACGTCTGGATGCCCAGACTTGCCAGCGCCGAAGTGTCCGCCGGACCCGCCTGCGCCGGCGCCTTCCATAATCTGGCCTCCTCAAGCTGCCGCTCTGCGGCCTCGAAGATGTCCGCCGATGTACGGATTCCCAGGTTAGCGAGCGCCACGTTCTCCTGGTTGCGCGCATCCCGCCGGAGGTTCAGCTCATCTATGCTATCTGTATCTATAATGAATTGATTTTAGTAGCTCTTGCTATCTAGGCTTTCTTCGATAATGTACCAAGTCGTGTCACAGCTTCCAGTTAAATAGCCATATCCTCTTGCTTGATCCCTAGTCTACGGGCCACGCCCTTGCAGAAGCCCAGAACCAATCCTCTGCATCTGCACCAATCCTCTGCATCTGCATCTGACCACTGCTGCATCTTGCGCCGCGATGACCGCTCAGAACTTAGTATACCCATGGCCGCGGGGGTCGACTTGACCACCTTGAAACAATGGTGATGGCTTTTGATGGTTTTGGCGTCAGTCTTTCTCCCCTCCCTGTGAATGGATTGGGTAAAGACATTAAAGTGTCTCCTTCTGATACCATATCTGTTGCAGCATCTGGCACTTAGAAGAGGTGGTGTACTACTAATCTTGGGTGAATTTCTATATGACTTCCTCGCGGTGGCCTAGTTCCTGCGTCATCCTACCTGTCTCCGCACTTCCGTCTATCTTCGTTATGTCTTGGCCAATAACCTTCTCGAATACTATCTATCTGCGCGACTTTGTTGATAACATCAAGGGCGATCTAGCTTGAGAAAATGCCCCTAATTACGTCGAAATCCAAACTAATATTAACGTTTTCGAGGAGGACGGCTTCCGCGACTCGCGCGTCGATATTACCCCTATCTACACCTGTATCTATGCTTATCTGACACGAGAAGAGCGCGAGCTATATACCCCTAATACCTTTTTCTACGCCGATGGCCGCTTCTCCGCGGTTTAGTCACCTAGTGGCATCCTGTAGATTAGCGTCTAGGCTCTTAGCTTGATGAGGTCCGTCCGAGCTGCAAGCTGATCTTGCTCTCACTGATCTTTCTAGACACCCTGGTGATGTGTCCGACTTTGACGAGTACTGCTGATACCTACCGGGACAGTGGTGCCCTATGGTGACTATTATCGGGTCGGTACCGTCTACTAGCGACGGGACCGGTGATCTGTCTGAGCCTCGCTACTTTACTGCCGAAATATCGGTATACGATAGTTCAAAGTCCGTACCGGTCGCTTTCTCCGTGGCCTGCCTCTTGGAAAGCACGAAGCGTTGGCATAGAGTTAAGACGCCTTTGGCAGGGGCTCTCCTGAGTATCACGGCTAAGATCGCTGGTCGCACTACCGATACTAATCAACTGGCCCTCTGTGTCCTTGACTTGGCCTACCTCCCGAGGCCGGCCCCTGTCCCCATGACTACGCCGACGCCGTTATCTACTCCGACTTCAAAGCGGTCCGCCTGCTGGGAGGGCCGGGCCACTCCGTCTACCCCTTCTAAAAGGCGACGAGGCTCTGGAAGCGCCAGCGCTGTAGGATTATACTCTGAGAGTTAACTTCTACAAGCTATAGAGGATCGTTTTTATCTATCGTTTGCAGGAGAAGGCGCTAATGCGTCTGTTAATCCCCTATCTCTATCGACTATGGCCGACGTTGACGAGTCCTCTATTACTTTGGCTCCTTCTCCTGGCCTAGACGGCGGGACCAGGCCGTATCGCAATCGCTATCTACCAAAGAAGTATTCACTTGAAGACTGAAAACTGGCATTTGTACCAAAATCCTTATGTGTTTCCTATGATTTAAGAATGTAACCTAACTATCTACTTTGATTGTCCCCTGCTATTTCCGCGTCTTTATGTATATACTCTCTCTTGTGTCTCTTTTAATCTACTTTCTGGTGACCCTCTCTATAGTATCCCACCGCCTTGCACCGACCGCACCTTTTGATCTGTTCCCTCGTTCCACATACCGCGCAATACGTGCCTGCAACCTCCGACTCGTGCCCTGCCCCAGCCTCAAGCATCTCTTCTTGGATGGCCTGCCGAGTCTTGATTTCGCATTCGACCTTCCCACACACGCCACTGACGACAACCGCTACGTGGGGGTCCCTCGCCTCGTGAAGATAGGACATTGGTGTCTATAGAATAGTTGTGATGGGTGATTTGTAACTGACGTAGAGCGGATTGGACGCCGCACGACAAGCGGCTTTATGCTCTTTTATAAAAGGCAATATCGCACGTTGGAAACGGTCGTGAAAGGATGATTCTTTGCGAGCTTTGGATAGGGGAGTGATTAGGCTCTTGGGGACTGGATGATTGAAGTTTAACCCCTTGGGTGTCTTGTCGCAAAGGAACTAGAACTGAACTAGGCGCGTGGTTATGCTTGTGATATGTTATGGTATATGAGCTCTGTAATTGTGATTATAATCTAGTGACCTGAATGCAAATTCTCTGATCGTGAGCTTTTAGGGAGGGGCGGGGTCTATCTCAAGATGCTAGGCTCGTTTTAAAGTTTTGGGGGCATGTTTCACGAAGACCTGCTGCACGTTTCAGCTTAACACCATTTCAATGGTGTGGTGGGTGGTAGACTGAAAGCAGTAAAAAACTAGTCTCTCGTTTGGGTTGCATCGATATGTATATCCTCTAGTCATCTACCGAAAGTAATTATTCTATGCCTAGAATCTATCTTCAATTTCGTTCCTCAAGGCTCTTCTGGGCAACCCGCAAGCGGGTTGCGTCTCCTGTCTGCCCATGGCTCAGGAGGAATATCCAATATCACGCGCGTCAGCACGTGATACCCTTTACGCGTGCTAAGGTTCGTGACATCCTCACCAGCTTATTCCCAGGAACAGAGATAGAATAAGAATGAGCAAGATGAGAAAGCAGTTAGGAATAGAATTAGGGAAAATAGAATCACTGTGTTCCTAGGAACACAGACGCACTGAAGAAAACAAGACCGCTGCGTTCCTGGGAACACAGACACATTGAAGAAAAGACGATCACTGTGTTCCTAGGAACACAGACACACCGAAGAAAACAAGATAACTCTATTCATAGGAACACGGACACAATACAGAAGACAAGACCACTGGTTCCTAGGAACACAGACATACTGAAGAAATAGAACTATGTGTTCCTAGGAACACTGGTGCACTGAAGAAAATAGAATTGCTGTGTTCCTAGGAACATAGGCATATTGATGGAAGCAGAATTACTGCGTTCCAATCTGCACTAAAGCTTCCTTAGTGATCTTTGCGTTGCTTATGAATAGGAAGGGGGTAATACGGGCACACCCTCCAGTTTGACGAGCGGAGCAGCTACTCATTATCGAAAAACACTATTTAGTGAAGTGTTTTGAGAACGCAGAAATCTACAAAGCCGTCAACAAACTCTAGAATATCGATTTGCGTCGCTTGCTAACGGGTGTGGACACCCGCGGACTGGGGCCCACACGCATAGCCCTAGTAGATGTGATTGGCCTAGAAACTGCCTTGCTAAAGCTGGCGCCCTGTGTTTTCTAAAATTAGCTTAGAAAGTATGAGCGCTGGAGTCCGGGTGATGACACTACTTCGATGATGACAAATGAGACCGAAGTTTTCTAAATTAAGCTCTCGAAGCACTTTCCCGCGCGTCAAAAGAGTAGAGGGGGCATGCATGGAGACATGTGATCAGGACTTGGCTGTCTCATTCGTCTCGAGAGTTCAGGGTAAACCTGGGGCGGCTGGCCAACGCCATCTGGTGTTAGCGAAGTGGGACGCAACGGATTAACGTTCGGGGCGCTTCGGCTGTCGGCCAAACCCCGCTTGCTGTAGTGACGGCTAAAAACCGAGTAGCAATAGAACCTGAACCTGAACAGTCGCACCCCGTTGCAATCGCAGAGATGTGGGTTAGCCCGGAACATCTAAAGTGCCGGGTACCTGAATCGGAACCCGAGTGAAACTTTGAGCTCATGCTCAAGCTTGGTTTGGACTCTATGCTGGCGGTTATTGTGCTGGGTTCGGTTGCCATGACGTCTCACATGTTTGGACTCTTCTGGTGTTTACAGTCCTTGATATCGGAGCCAATTGATCCCGCTGATACGCCCGTTGCGGATTTCGTGGTCAATTGGTTGGCTGAGGCGAGCGGTCCGTTCCTTACCCACTAATCTGAGAATGGGCCTTGATAATCGTGTCTTGCATGCACACTTCAGGAGCTCGCCGATTAGCGAATGAACTAATGCACCCGCGACGCGCTGGACTCGATTTTCGCGGGCAGGAGGCATCGGCCACGGACATGGACGGGAGCAAGCGAAGCGCCCTAGTGGAATTTAGGCCCTGTACCCGCTCCCCTTCGGTAATAGCTGCTGCCAATACCCTACGTACGCAACAAATTCGCACACTCGAACGCCTCTTTTAGCAAACTCTAACTGATTAGAGGCCTTGACTCTTATCCAATAGGACGTCTCGTGTTTTGTAGGGACACAAGGGCTTTGATAGAGCGTTTGTGTCCTCGGCAGGAAGTCAAGCGCGACTCCGCCACGCCATGGCCTCGTTAGGCATCCAACGTGGTACCTGTTAACGGATCCCCCTCTCCTCAGCGTTTTCCTTCAAGGACATTAAGGGTGGGGTGCACTGTCTACGTACGGAGTGCTGCGGAGTCAATTCTCAGGTTCTTTGCGGGTGAATAACACGGTGCCCGTAGGCTGGTTGTGCTGGCGCATACTTGTCCAAGTACCTTGAGGGAGGAGGGGGCATGCTCTTGCCACGGATATGGCTGGGAGTAAGCGCCCTTCACGAAACGTGTGGCATGCCATTGTACTCTTTTCTCACCATCAGCCGTTGCCTGCCTCCCAACAGCTTCACGCCTGTGGTCTGCCTGGATCATACCCAACCTCCTGAATTAGCCACCCTCCAAAATGCTCCCTGGCCCCACATGAAAGGTGTGGAGAGGTGGCTAATTGTACAGGTAAGCCCGTATGTACGACTCGCAACTACGGAACTTCTCCTATGAGACGCGAGCAGAAGAACCCGCAACTATAAATAGCATAGCGCACCTGGCCCCTCGAGGTCGGTCTTCCTAGGCGGAATCAATTTCATTCATTCGTGCTTGTTTATTTGTGTATTTTTTGTCCGGCAATCCTCTCGTGGATGAGTCTAGGGTAAGCTACCCGCCCGGCGTGATCTGACAACCAGCCACGCACACACACAAGGTCAAATCGTGTCCAGCCTGCTGCTCTTGCCTCACTTCACCTGCTTGGCTTTGCACTTTCGACTCCCAACACAGTAGAGCCCTACGATTGATCTGGTGCAGCTGCACACACACCATCACTCAGCATCCCTATTGGTCTCACTCACAAGCTGCACCTAGCATGGGTTCCTTTTCAGCTGCTGAGGCTTCCCAGCAGCCCTGGCCGGGCTGCCTCTCTCGATCCCTCTCGGTCCCTCTCGATGCCAACCTCCTTCTCTGTGTTACTGGAGGACTCGCATCTTATGATTGCCGTCGACTATTCGCAGACCGTTTCGCAAAGGTATCGTGCCATTCAAAGAGAGGTTTTCCAGGATCTGGGAGAGATAAGCCGGAAGAGCGCCAACTAACACTGTCCGCAGACGACAACAATATCGAGTTCCACGTCAACACACACCTCTCGACCTCGCCGGCGTACGTCTGCCGTTGCCGAACCAGAACCACAGGAACCGTCTCCTACGACCTGCGACTCGACTCTAGCTTCCTCGTCGACGTAGGCGAACCGCACAACCTACCATTCCACCCGCCTATCTGCCGGCCTCGCACGCTTCCTCCCACACCATGGCATCCCGCAACTGTCTCGACAGTCCCGACTCCTATGCGGTCGCCTGGATCGCTGCTCTTCCTATCGAGCGGGCCGCTGCAAAAGCGATGCTTGATGAGGAACATACGGCCCCAACTGGCTTCTCCAGACACCAAACCGACGCGAATGTTTATACGTGGGGTCGTGTGGGAGAGCACAATATCGTCATCGCCTCTCTTCCCGCCGGAGTCTATGGAACCACCTCGGCTGCGACCACGGCCTCGGGCCTGCTTGCTTCTCTGCCCTCCATCCGTGTTGGTCTTTTGGTTGGCATAGGCGGCGGCATCGCCCGACCGGACGATGACCGCGATATCCGGCTCGGCGACATTGTCGTGAGCCAGCCCGATGGGACCACGGGCGGCGTCTGCCAGTACGACTTGATCAAGGCAAGGTCTGGTGACAGGCGCGAGCGCAAAGGCTTCCTCGGACCGCCTCCGACGGTCCTCCTCAATGCGCTTGCCAGCATCCAGGCCGACCACGAGCTGGAGGACTCCAAGGTCCCCTGCTTCCTTCAACAGATGCTGCAGAAGAACCCGAAGATGGGCAAGAGATCGAAGCAAAGTCCTGGCTATGCTCACCAGGGCTTCGACAACGACCGCCTCTTCAATGCTTCAAGTGGCCACGTCCCCGGGCCGGACTGTCGGGGCTGCGACGCGGCTGGCGAGGTTCAACGCGATCCTCGAGACAGCGCCGATCCCGAGATCCATTACGGGACCATCGCATCCGGCAACACGCTTGTTAAAGACGCCGCTGCGCGCGACCGGATTGTTACCGACGTCGGCGAGGATTGCATCTGCTTTGAGATGGAAGCAGCCGGCCTGATGAACCACTTTCCCTGTCTTGTGATCCGAGGGATCTGCGACTACGCCGATTCCCACAAGAATGATCGATGGCAACGCTACGCCTCGGCCACCGCCGCTGCGTATGCCAAGGAGCTCCTGGCGTACGTGCCGGCCGCGGAGGTCCAGGAGACTAAGAGGGCACTGGAAGTGCTTCAGTCGGGTTAGTTCTTGTTTTGTTCACTAGGGCTAGACTAGCAAATGCGCGAGACCATATAATATTGGAGTACGTCCTGACTGCGACTAGTTCAACAGCAGATCGATGGAGTGCAGCAGACGACAGTTGCAACGAAAGCTGCAACTGATTCCATTAGGTCTGACCTTCGTACCGATAAGATCAAGCGCTGGTTATGTCCCCCAGATCCGTCTACAAACGCCAACCACGCAAGGGAGCTCCGCCATGAGGGGACAGGTGCGTGGCTTCTGGAACACCCGGTCTTCCAGGGATGGTACTCGGGGTCGCGTCGACATTTATGGCTGAATGGGCTCGCGGGATGTGGAAAGACGGTTCTCAGCGCGACTGTGCTGGATTATCTCGCGAAGGGAAATGACCGTCTTATCCTTAGCTTCTTCTTTGACTTTAGCGACACGATAAAGCAGACCTTGGATGGCATGCTGCGGTCGCTTGCTTTCCAACTTTACCAAGGCGGGGCTGGCTGTGCAGGTCTTCTTGACGGTTCATTCCAAGCACACCAGGATGGCCGCGACCAACCCGCGACAAAGGCGCTCTCAGATGTTTCATTCAAGATGCTTGCAGTCCAGAAGAAGGTCTGCATCGTTCTGGATGCCTTGGACGAGTCGACAACGAGGGGCGAACTACTCCTCTGGATCAAGGACGTAGTGTCAAGGCCAGAGCTGCGCAACGTCCAGCTGATTTGTACCGGTCGGCCTGAACTAGAGTTTGTGCGCGAGATCCCACCGTTGATAGACGAAAATAACTGCTTAGCACTCGACAAAGAGTCTATCAACGCCGATATCCGATCATACGTCGCAGCACAGCTTTCGCAACGACGTGATTTTCGGGACAAGCCCTTGTCCCAGGATCTCCTCGAAAGGATCCGGAAGAAAGTTGGCGACGGGGCCGACGGGATGTGAGATATTACTGCTTCGATCGATATGCTGATGGTTTGCTGACGTGTTGCTTAGGTTCAGGTGGGCGTTCTGTCAATTGGACAGCCTAGCTCGATGTCGTCACGAGGCGGCTATTGAGGAAGCTCTCGCATCTTTGCCGCGGAACCTGGAAGACACGTACCGACGCATGATTGAACGCATACCGACGGAGTTCAAAACCGATGCAATACGGCTCCTACAATTCCTACTGCATTCCAAGCGACCTCTCAAGCTGGCTGAGGCTAAAGAGGTAATAGCGACGCAGATCGAAAATGAGCCGCGAGGGTTTGACATTAAGCGTCGACTATTCTGCGACACTGATGTTTTGGACTACTGTCCTGGCTTAGTGATAGCCGTTCACGCCACCGATAAAGAGCTACATCTTGCCCACTTTTCCGTCAAAGAGTACCTTCTCGGAAAGGATCAGTTCAATATTACGACTGCCAGGATTCCCATCACAAGGACGTGCTTGACTTATCTTACGGACATCAACAGTAGCCACAAAGAGATACAGCAGAATTTTCCGATGGCAAGATATGCGGCGGAAGCCTGGATAGGCCATGTTGCGTTGGCTCAGGCTTCAGAAGACATAGCTCGAGCGATGGTCAGGTTCCTAGAAGAGGAAGAAACGTTCCAACGATGGGCTCGTTTGTATCAGCCTGATAGGGATTGGGATGGTGACCCAGGTCGTCCACGAGGCTCCAGGCTCTACTATGCTTGCTTCGTTGGGCTGGCAGTGTCTGTGCGAGATCTTATCGGAAAGGGAGCAGAGATCAACGCGCAGGGCGGCCGCTACGGCAACGCTCTCCAGGCCGCCGCATCTGGAGGCCACGAAGAGATTGTCGAGCTGCTCTTAGCCCAGGGAGCAGACATCAAC
>JAADYS010001492.1:0-17905 GCA_012931995.1 Fusarium albosuccineum
TTATTATATAATACCCTTTAAGGCATATAATAAGCTATTATATTTAATAGGAATATAATATATAGCACCTACTGCTTAATATACTATATTAACTTAATAATTTAGGTAGAGCCTATAGGTCTAGTTATCCCTATCTTATAGTATTCTATAGGCTTACTAGTAACTAAGGATCTTAATAGCTTCTGACGAACTAATCGTAAGCATTAGGATAGGGGTATGATAACCCATAGGCTCACTATCTCAAGTACGGGACGATATCGCAATCCTCTCGACGACCGGACCTCTCGTATCTCGCCTCTGTCTGGCCGCCTCTCCATGCCTCGACATCTTCTTCTGTGTACCCGCGCTGTTGTCGTCGCGGAGCCGCTTCCACCGCCCAAACTCGTTGGCGGTTAGCTGTATCACTTGCGGAGGGCCAACGTAGGGATGCACCCCGGCGAAGATGGTATCCTCCGGTGAAATTACGACAGTTCCGACGACCTTGCCTTCTTCTTACTTCTCCAATTTGTGCTTTGATGATGGCATCGTCTTAACCGTGGCCGTCTTATTCGTCATCTTTAGTTCCACCCTCGTCTATGTTCCCTATGCGTCCACCGCTATCAAAGCTATCACTTTTCCCGCCTCTCCCACCACCCAAGATGAGCTCTAGACCGACTACGACAGCAGCTTACCAGGCCCTATACCAAGATGCTCTGCAACGAGGACAACGATTAGTGGCTCAGCTGAAACAAAGAAGCCGCCTGCGGTACATACGACCATCAGCAACCGATACTATATCGACAACGGACAATCTACCAGGTATGCTAGGATGAGCAGCGTGATGCAGCGAATCTTGAGAGCCGAGAACGTTGATACTAAACTAACCGGATGATCTGGTCCGAGGTTTACTCGAGACATGAAAGCGCAGAGAATCACCACATCACCTTGACTAAGTCGGACCCGAAGAGAGAAATGACCCAATGAAGAACTATCTGATTGTTATGAAGAACGCCCAGACATAAACCGGGCGGTAAGTCTTACCGTATCTACTCAGTAAGTTAGGTAGAGCCTATGGGTTATCATAAGCCTATCCTAATGCATAAGATTAGTTAGTTAGAAGGTATCAATATCCTTAGCTATAGGTAGGCCTATATATTACTATAAGGTAAAATGATTAGACCTGTAGGCTCTGCCTAACTTACTGAGTTGACATAGTATATACATGATGATGTTAGGGGTCTGAAGAATACTGCGAGACATAGCAGAGTGGTATAAATGGGCGGCGGTCAAGTCAAGAATGGTAAGACTGGCTATTCAATAAAATATGATACATTGGCTAGCTCTACCCGACGTGAAACTATATTATTATGAGTGAATTCACTCCTGAGACCTCGGCACTAGCAAAAGATTCCTCGATACATAGCGGGAGTGCTTATCTGTTCGATGACTTCAGAGATTCCGAGCCTTTACGGCACTTTGATCATGTCTACAAATAATACTACACACAGTCACATCTCATTAGGATATATAGACTGTGCCATCCCACGGAAGGGTGCCGTTAATGAGAAAGGCATCCATGGCCTTAGACGTGTCCCCCATGTGCTTGTAGCTCGTGTGCCCTCCGGTGCTTCGCCAGACATTGATCCCAGTGGGCACATCGTCGCGCATCTCAGCAGCCCAGCTGGTGGCGGTAGCCGAATCGTGCAGCCCGTTGACGATCAAGATAGGTGGGAGACGCTTCATGCTCTTGGGGTTGAGCCGGTGCGGAACGTCGGTCGTGTTAAACGGCCAGCCAAGGCAAAACGTTAGACCGTGTTGCACTGAATATCAAGTTAGCCACGAGTAGAAAAGGCCAATGAGTGATAAATGATGACTTACTGACGTTGATTCCACGCGAGCTGGCGTGAAGATGCTGCGTAGATCAGCTGCGGAGCGCAGGTGGTCTCGCGTGTAATCGGAGCATAGGACATTGATATGCGGGAAAAAGATCTCTTGGATACCTGTGTTTGACTGTGCCACCTTTCGTGCAAACACGGTTGCATTACCAGTGCTGTGCGCCTCGGCCAATGCCTCAGCCAGAGTGTAGTAGCTGTGCGGTGTGGGCATGGAATCGCCGCCCTCCAAGAACGCCATAACCTGCAGAAGGAAGTCTTCAATCCTAACATCTGAGCCGCACGTTTTATCCCCGACACAGGCAGGCGCCGATAAGCCCTTTTCTTCAGCTGCGTCAGCGAGCTCGTCAAAGATAGAGGCTACATCCTGCCCATGGAGAGCACACTCAGCCGTCGAGTTGCACCAGTTAAAGAGGTAATCCAGTTCACCGTCGAAGGAGACAGCCTCGGAAATGATGCCAGTCGCAGCGCTCAAGTGGCGTGTGTTGATCCCATCGATAGCTAGGCGTCCGACCTTGTCCGGATACAGCTCGGCGTACTCGACTCCAATCTGCGAGCCTCCTGACCAGCCGATCCAGTTGAGAACAGGGGACCCAGAGGCCTGGCGGACAAGCTCGATGTCGCGGATACGCTGGTCAGTGCCCATCTTGGAAAACAGGGGTCCTGTCATGCGGCTGCAGCTCTCGCCAAGAGCTTTGTTATGTTTGACGAGCCTCTCGAAGCTGGCATCATCCAGGGCAATGTTATTGACGACATCGTTGAAGATATCCTTGTCGCACGGGATAGGCGAGCTGAGACCCTCGCCGCGAAGGTCAAGGCCTATGATGTTGAACGAAGCCCGTAGATCGGCGCTGAAACCGGGTGGGCGTGCCGCTTCAAGCTCACCAGCTTCCCAGAGGGCTTGTCTGCCGACCAAGGTGCTCGAAGGCTGGCCCGGCCCGCCCGAGTTATAAAAGAGGCTCTGGCTACAGTCGGGATTCTTGGACTTGAGCCGCATCATGCCCAGTTCAATGGTGCCGTGAGAAGGGTTGTAATGGTCTAGCGGGACAGTCAGGCGCCCACAATCGACTGAGTCTGGAACAGGACTCCCTAGTGGGACTTGCGAGACAGGCATGTCACACTTGGTCCATTCGATGGAGGACAGACTGAAGTTTCCCGGCGTTGGTGAGCCAGCAGATACGGCTGTTTCCCCAAAGATGGCCAGAGCTGCGCAGATGAAGGGGCGTGAGAAGGCTATGATTGAGAGATGGTTGAATGTCGACGGGAAGTTGATATTTAATACTGGAATAACATATCAATGTGAGCTTAAGCCAATGAAGAAGCTGTTCTTTCTCTCTGCCTGAGAACCTTCCAACTTGTCTAAACCTGCCCCTTTTTCCGTTTCTTGGATTCATGCTGCGAGATTGCGACGAGGGTTCAACCGAATAATCCTTCTAAGCCACCGAACCAACTGTCAGCGTCGTACCCGGCCTAGATACGATGTCCGGAAATAACGTCTTCCTCCCGCATCTACATAAAGATATTTGCTCGATCTTATCAAGATTGCGCCAATACGCTTGGCCGCAGCGCAGGGCCGAGAAGTGATCGACCTTCAAATGCCGGTTTGACTGAGTAAGACGAGCTACCCCTGCACGCATCATAGTCCCCGAAAAGGAAATAAATATCAAGGCAGGCAGTGACAGGTGGGGCTGGCGTTGAGCAGCCTCCCGGTCGTCTCCCGCCCGAGTGAAGTGAATCGGAGTCAGTTTCAGGGCCAGACATCCATAGGTATATGCGGTCTTGCGGCAATGCACATCGACGTCGGAGAACACAGCCACTGGCACTGGCACAAATTAAAGCAATCAAAAGGGCATATATGACATCAAATTGTATTTACTACTACCATGTCGGGGCCTCTCTACCTAACAACACCTGGGCTGCGCTCAAGATGGCCTTCTCATGCAACTTCAGACTGGGCTTCTCCTTGGCGTTGTTCATCTCTGCTAACCCCTGCAGTACATATTCCCGTTCCAATGGACCACCAGCCTCGAAGGAAAACACGGTGCCGCCCAGATATTTCGATGCCAGAAGCGCCTTCTGCGTGATTCCAAAAGGGATGCAACGCCAGATGACGCGACTCCATTCCAAACACTGCCTCTCTAGAGTTGCATCGTAATCGTCGACCAACTCAAGCGCGTACTGACGTATTCGCAAAACCATGATCCTCACCATGGCATACAAATTGATGAAACCCGCTGTGAAGAACCCTTTCTCCTTGAACTGATAGCTGGATCCCAACGGGGATTGAGCATCGGCCACTTCGCAAACTTTGTCTTGTAGGAATAGGCTCTCAAAGACGTGGTGCGCCTTGTTGTCAAGACTTTCGGAGATACACTGCAGGTTTTGGAGTATATCTATAGCCGTTGCTGCACGATGTCCATCGGCGGTACGCGCGAGCCTGCGGGTTTTTCTGATGATTCCAGCTACTTGGACAAGGTCTAGCCAAAGCCTATACACAGCTTTAGAAATGGGCGGTAAGAGTTTCGTGGTATTAACAAAGTGCTCCATAGCACTCAGCCACTCTGGTTGCGTGAAGAAAGGGTCCATCCCCTCGTCAATAAACCAGCGAAACTATGCATTTATTAGCACCAAGCCATTTCACACATTGCATCAACTCGGCATGCATACAGAAAAAGCCAGCGTCTGGAAGGCGAGATTGATGCGCATCTCGTCATCGAGTTTGGGAGGTCCGCCCTGTTCCAGCAGGCCATAGACACCCTGAACGTGAGGGAGCTGTTCCGCACCTTCGCTCGCTTCAAAAGTTATCTGTCATCTAGATGAGCTTTCCCACGTTCTTGCCAGGGCAGGAGCTAAGCTCACCTCAAACTTGGTCAAGACAACTGCTGCCACCAGTGTCTGGCTTTCGGAATGGTGCTCGGGATGGCTGATCATGCGGCGCAGACTTCTTATAGCCTTGTTGTATTGGTTTAAGTTCAATGCATCTTTCTGAGTATACCCTTGGCGTACTTTGGTCCATGCAGACAAGTACAGGTGGACAGCATTGCATAAGGCAACATTCTGAGTAGCGACAAGCTGGGGAAGCTCTGGGAGGTTAAGCAGGACGACACCAATGTCGTATTCTGTATCTGAACTGGACTCGATACACGAGATAAGCCGACTGGATAGACGTTCAGCTGGTGTGGAAGGCGGCGACGTCAAGCTCGCGTTTGACCGAGGGAGCATCTTGAGTCTGGAATAGGCTGACCCATTCTCGACGGCGCGGTGCCTGACCCGAATAAGTTCTGACGAATAAGTGCACTGCGTCAACGTGACGTTTGATCCCGAATCGTCTGGTGCACCCCTTTTGTGATTGCCATTGACAATAAACTTGAGAGGTTTCAAGGGACCGGAGCATTTCTTTCCAGCCGCGCGACAGCGACCACACGTAGGCCACGCTTCATCACACTACATTTGTCAATCTCTGGACTTGCTAGGGTGTCGGGAACATTACCTTGGTCTTGCCATCTCTGCAAGCCTGGCATCGGCTGCTTCTGGGTACTCCAACCATGTTGCTAGATCCTTGGCGCACCTACTCAGGATTCATAAAAAGTTGCAAGTTCTTGGAGGACCCTTTTTGGGTAATTTTGATCTTATGGAGGCTGTCAAAATGACGTTGCGGTATAAGCCTCATTGTGTCGCACAGCTTTCTGCATGTCAGATTCTCGGCGGCCGAAGTAGACAGGATCGACAGCCGTCGGTCAGCTTCTCCGTTGGCTGCTGCGCTACATTTCACTCTTTTGGGGGCATGGGCTGCCTATCCTTCTGGAGTAAGCGAGAAGCATTGTCGTGTGTATTTCTTTGTTAGGCAAGGTCATATACAATAATTGCTTCTCTGGTGCAATCTAGCGGGTTGAACAAAACAAAGTCTTTGTAATGATGGTTACGTTACAGGGCGTGAGACGTCACTATCTATCCTGCCGTTGTGGCTATAGCTCACTATTCATACCTTTCTCAAAAGTCCAGACCAGCTCAATCCTTCCGTCCTCTCAACGGTCTTGGCTCGTCAGTGTACAGAATAAGGAACCGGCCATTTCTATAATTCAAAACCGCAGCCACGCTCTCTCAGTATCGAAAGTTCAACAGTTACCGCGTAGCCCATCCTTGAAATTGATTCCAACCCAAATAAGAAAACAGAGGAAAAGAGAAAACGAGAGACATCTTCCAGCAGATTAGTAAGACCCTATCCCATGCCATGCGCAAGACACATAGCCTTACCCCTCTTACATCTTCAGGGGCAGACATTAGAGAGGTTGAAGCCGCCACTTGCTTGAATCCTATCCAAGAATTGAGAGATGGCCGGCGTAACGACATCTGGCTTTTCAAGCATGGGTGCGTGACCAGCGCCGTTGACTGGGACAGTTTCGACATCCCGAAAGTTGGAAGCGATCCATTCTGCTTCGGCGAGGGGATCACTCCAGTCTGGATCGGCGTCGCCAATAACGACAAGGACAGGACACTTGACTTTGCTCAGGTATGGCGCGACGACAGCATGGTCAGTGGAGAGGGTGGCATGAAATGCCTTCCAGTGACCAGGGCGCTTGAGCATCTCGACCGAGCGGTCTGCACGTTCCTTTGCCTTGTCACCCAGACCGGGCCAAAGCTTTGCTGCGTACGAGTGCCAGATGATAGGGCCCAGCGGCTGGCGCATCGAGAGTCGAAAGAGTGACGCCACGAATTTTCCAACGCCGTTGCGGAGGAATGCGCCGATGAGCACGAGGCCTGCCACTTTATCAGGCCGGCTTCCGGTTGCGATGGCAGCTGCTGCTCCCGATAGTGAAGCACCCATAAGGACAGCTGGACCGCCTCCGAAATGGTCAATCAGGGTCAACAGATCATCGGCAGAAGCCTCGTCTCCGTAGCGGTTAAAGGTTGTAGAGCTATCGCCGTGTCCTCGAAGGTCGACCATGGCTACTCGGAACCCAGAGTTTCGGAGGGCGATAGCCAGCGGCTCATATGCATCGCGGAAGTCTCCCATGCCTGGTGAGCAGATGATGAGAGGCCCTTCGCCGGCGACGTCAACGGCAAGTTTGCCGCCGTCTGTCTCGATAAAAGTGAGAGTCATGATGATTTTATTGGTGGAGATGTGTTGGCGTTGAGAGATGAAGAAGAGCAGTGATGTTCTTGTAGTGTATTATTTCTCTCTGGCTGTTTGTGGTGAGCATCTTGAACAACATGCAGAAGAGATCATCTCATATATAGTCTTGGCCTTGCCTTCAAGATGATGACTGCCGTCAGCCACCGGGAACGAGGTTCGGCCGACGGTATCCATGGCGCAACTTGATTGGCTCACGAAACGACAGAAGCACGAGAATCGCCCGAGAGCCACGCGAGCGCGCGAGCTCCAAATCGGGACCATGTTAAGCCGGAAGCGAGCTAGAAGCGCCACACTTTGATCTTATTGGCTGCGGGGATTTCCATCTCTGGCTCGGCCTGAAGTGCCCCCGTCACGGCCACTACAAATTGGCCGTCAAGCCACGCTTCCCCTCGACACCATCACGTTAGCTTCACGGCATTTGATGAGGAGCATGCCTTGGACCGACTTTCTATTGCAGCCCGAGAATCAGTAATCTGCGCACAGCCACGATTGTCATAGGCCCCGATCATCTCACTAGAGCCATGCTCACCCTCACCACCCTACCACCTGAAATCTTAGACTTGATATGCAGTCACGTTGCTCTGTCCAGCCGTCGGTTGGACCTCGACTTTCGCAGTTCATGGAGCGATCACCAGGATGTAAGGGCTGTGAACACCATCAACGCTTCACTCGCAGCTTTGTCACGGACATGCAAGCTGCTCCAACAGAAGGCTCAGCAGATCTTGTATAGTTCTCTTGTCTCGAACAAGGGATTTCCTTATTTATTCCGCACTCTTTCCCGTCGAGAAGATCTAGCAAAGCACACCAGATTCATAGCCCTGGGGGACTGGGGTCTAATGAACGATCTGGAATTTACGTCCCAAGACCATGAGATTGCCAAGCAGCTTTCAGATAAACTGTTCTACGACGCGGCCGGAAATCCCCGACCAGGTGCACCGGATTGGGCACTATCTGATGATTTCACAGGAAGTACAGTCTTCGACCTCGACCAGGAGGGGCGCTTGGCCACTCTAGCTCTATTGCTTGTTCCCAGAATCGAACGCCTTATGCTTACTACCTATTACGACGGAGCATATGGTTTCTATGCGCCTGAGTCTTTACCTTTCCTCACTGAGATCATTTATCACCACGGAGACACAGAGCTGGGCATCGAGCTTAGCAACATCAATGGAGTCTATGCGGCGGCACCAAACCTTCGCGTGCTCAAATGCAAAATGGTCAGCGGCACCTCAGGAGTTCCCCGTCATGAGGGCATCAGAGAACTGCATCTGGACTTTAGCTGCGTGGAAGGTGACGATCTCAAGTCCATCATGCGCAGTTTTCCTTTTCTCGAAGTGTTCCGCTACGAATCCGGAGGGCCGATAGTGTCACTGGACGGCGAGGCTACACCATTCGAGATCTCGGAAGCACTCCTTGAAAGAAAGGACACCTTGAAACACGTGGAAATAGACCTCAGCGACGCCATGTGGCCGGGGGATGAGGATCAAATGCAGAGTCTACAGCCGATGCAAGTTCTTGAGACGCTCAAGCTAGAGACGACGAGTGTCTACGTTGAGACGGAGGACGAGACCACGACAAATGGAAATCACTTGATCGATTTTCTTCCGACTTCGATCCAGGGCTTTTCCCTTGCTCGACCTCACGAGCATATTCACCAGGACATATTGCAGCTTGCGCACGTGGCAAGGGAAAAGTTTCCGAGGTTGAAGGATGTCAAGATCTCAGGATTGGATAAAGATGATGAGGATAGGCTAAACCGGGCATTTTTACTCAATTAACTGCTGGGTTCAGATGCCAGATCAAAAAGAAGCAATAGCGCCCCACCAAGTGTACAAGTAGAGTTACTTCTCCCCAGGCAATCCGCCTCCACTTGACCTGCAACCACATCCCTGGTTCGGATATAGACATGGACGATGTGTAGCAACGAGAAAGACTGGACTTTCCGTCGACCAAGGTTTGCATTATTACCGGGGCCAGACCGCTACACTCCGGGTTTGTCGGACGAAGACCGGTGATTGGCCTCCCTACGGCTCGTCGGGCGGCGCAGTCAGCTTCGCTTAACTCTTATTGGTATATTTGACAATGCATTTGAACCCTTACTATTAATCTCATTTTATGTCTCTACTTCAATGAAGCTATTACTTATATCCTCGGTCAATATTTCACGTGAAGAACGACTAGATCACTGCCTGTTGTGTTTAACGTGCTTAGGAAGGTGAAAGCTGCCACTAGGTAACAGTAACGTAATACTCGTATCTGTGAAGGCTGGCACGTGAAATCGTTAACGAAGGCATAAAGACTCGGCGCCGAGCTCCCGTGAATTTTGGCGCCAAAGGATCGAAGGATCGGGCTAATTTCCGTTTCCCCTGTTCGGACATTAACGCTTAGGGGAAATGTTGGGCTTAGCGGGTTTCATAGCCCAGGGATCCCTGGGCACATCCCCAGGCACACCGTCATTTCACCAAAGGGCTGAACACTATAAAACAAGATGAACTCCTTCATTTCAAGATCTTTTTTGGCTCAGTCACCTCCAGTCAACTCTTCAACATTCAATCAGCCATCATGAAGTTCATCTCTCTCCTCTACCTGGCCCTGCCGGCTCTGTCTCTTGCCCAGGTTCGTCGATCTCCTCTTGTCATCATGCGATGTGATAGTGCTGACACCCCCTAGACATCTACTCCCGCCCCTGAGCCCGACCTGTCAGTCTGCGAGGAGGAAGCTGGTGGCTATGCGCGCTACTGCGCTCGATGCGAGCCAAAGTGTGCTGCCTACCGCGAGAAGGAGTCCTACGCCCAGTGCTTGTACTCTGTCTTCACTAGCGTCAACTACAACGACAGCCAGTGCTGGCAGCATGGTGGCAATGACTGCGCCAACAAGGCCGTGGACATTGTTTGCGGTACCTCATAGATGGAGTTTTGTGGGGGATAGATGGGGGACAACATGAGGGTTTCTGGTAAAGACGTTTATGAGAAACGCACATCAAGGGATTATAGAGCTCTTCAAGAGCACTTCACTGAATAGAAGAATGTTGGTTGGGTGCTTGACCTAAACTTGAGCACTCGCCTTCTGGTTGACTTTCAGACCCAAGCTTAGAATTATAGAATCTATTCTCACACCCTCCGGGAGACTTTCGCAAACTCAAGTTTCGCTTCTTAAATTTTCCCCGCGCCACCTCGTCCCTAAGGTTTCATTCAAGCTTTCATCCTCCTATGCAAAAGCATGTTATTGTCCGAACCAGACACCCGGGTTGTGGGTTCTTTCCTAGGAAGTAGTAACTGAATCATAGATCTGCAATTACTTCATCAGTATTCACTACGGTCTATACCAGCAAGATATCAAGATTAGCTTCCCGCCGGATCTCTCTCCAATCAAGCACCACATCGCCCACATCAAGGCCCAGAGTGTCGGCCATCAGACGACGACGTTCCCATGTTTGCTCAACAATCTTCTTGATATGATACCTATTCCCGATCCCGAGGCGTAGAGAGTCTGCCAACCAGGCGCGGGCTTTGGCTTGATCGGCTTCCGTGCAGGCCTCGACTGCAGCTTGGAACACAGGCCACACGGTCAAGTTTCTCCCGCCGGCCTGTCGATAATGTTCGACACCTTCGAGGACAGCCGATACATACCTTGCAACCTCTGAAGGACTATGGTTTCCGAGAGTTCGGTATAGGTATATCAACATCCCATTCCGAACTACGCGTGAGTGATGAGACGCTGCTAGTTGCGGACGGGTCGCCCCCATTTGAGGTTTTTCGTTCCTTGAGTCGCTAAGTTTCGAGTCCGTCACAGTCTTTTGAATGAATTCCATCACAAGCTCTTCGTTAGGCTGGCCGAAATCCACAGTAGGAAGGCTCTTGATATACGTGTCCGCCTGTAACAGGCAGTTGATGGTGCTATGATCGAAGCCGGCTGTAAAACCAAAATCGGGGCGTTCCATAACGGAACGCATGATATTTTGCCTTGTCAAGTTTGTCCTCAAGTTTGACTCGTCCTGTTGAGCCTCTAGCTCATTCAAGTATCCGAATGTTGGCTGTCTCAGGCAAGCTGCGCGGATCTTCAGTAGACACAGGCTTTGAGCTGTTTCCCAGGCGCTCTCAGATAATAGCCAGGGCGGTTGAGCCACATGCCAGTCACCAGATGCAAGATATGATCAGGCAGCCTCGAGATGCACCCTCCATGTCTGGTTCATCCCCAGATAAGTCTCGGCCATGATCAGTGTAAGAGTGGCGGCTAGAAACGCAACGAAATCAGGTTACCCTACTTCAAGGCTCTTCCGAAGAAGTGTTATTGCTTGATTTCGATATATCTGAGCATATTTCAGCATCTCTTTAAGTCGACAGTTTAGATGGGCCAAGTTCGCTGCCGCCTGGGACCAGATACCATACAGGAGGCAATCATGACACAAGTCCTGTTGACTTTCCGCAAGGCGGGGATATGTTGTGTTCCAAGGATTCTTGGATTCTTCAAAAGGCATCATGAGTGGCGCGACGGCGATAAGATAGTGGTGGAACAAGCTCCTTTGCCGAGGATCCCAGTCGGGTGTCATGGAGAGAGTCGCATAAATGCTCTCATGTCTCATTTCGAAATGCCGAAAAACTGAGTATGGTCCAACCAATACTTCCAGTTCATCAATGGTCTCAACATCGCACTGGTCTAGATCGAGTGAAGCGAGCATGGCGTCCAGTTGTGCGGAGGTATAGGCAGGTTCTTCCGTGCTCCAAGTCGAGTCTGTAGGGAATTGACAAGATGAGAACAAATAAGTAGTGTTTCGTGGCATAATTTAAAAGGAGCAGCTCACCGACATTCAATACTCGCCGTCTATTCGGCACATATGCCAACTTTCCTCCTTCAAGCGAAACCCACAACAGCTGTTGCCGATATCTAGGACACGAGACCCCGTATGTTGAGCATTGACCACAGCCATTGACTGCTTCATCGCACTGGGAACGGCAGATGTTATCAGGTTCTGAACTTTGATGTTCCCAGGTTTCAAGTGCACCACATCCTACCTTCACGCGCCTTTCTCTACAACGCCAGCAGCCCTAGCCACGGATCAGATCGATTCTTTGGGAATAGAACTAGCCTCTTACTGTGAACGTTCTGCTTCGCGTGATACGCCTTTTCTTCTCCATTCTAAATAGTCGATACTCTATTTGTTCCTCGGTTGTACTTGGCTTGGGTCATTTCCCCCTCAGGAGAGAAGCCAAGAGCTCGAAGTTGCTAAGCACTTGGCGGAATCACTGGGTATTTATTTCCGGAGCACCTCACTTTAGCCCCGGTAATGCAATGTCTGACGGCAACTTTCATACTGGTAATTGACCGGTTGTATTGTCTACCGAACACGCTAACGGACAATGGGTCTTGCAAACTATATTTGAGATCCCTTTTGAGTAAGGCCTATCGTTCACCCATGGCTTAGATTTCGCATCAAGTAATAGGCTGGGAACCCTCCGTGGTTCTCAGAGCTTCTTCAAAAATTCCCAGCCCCTCCTCTAGCTCTTCTTCAGAGATAGTAACCGACGGTGCAATGCGAATGCATCCCGAGAAAGTCGTCCTAGCAGAAATCGTCGCTGAAAGACCAAGCTCCATCATGCGACCTGACAGTCTTCTGCCTAAACCAATATCAGCAGCTTTAGTCTCTCGATCAGAAACAATCTCAACTCCAGCCATCAGCCCTCGGCCACGGATATCGCCTATGCAAGCGTATTTGTGGTACAGCTCCCACAGCCCTGCATGCAGACGAGCGCCCTTCTTCCTGGCTTCCTCCACCAAGTTGTCTCTTTGAACAACCTCGAGAACTTTCAGCCCGACTGATGCTGGAAGGGGATCATTGGCATGTGTCGTGTAAAACAAAAAGTTCCGTTCCTCCGCCTGCTTCGCTATCGAGTTGCTCGCAACAACGGCACTTAATGGGAGACCATTCCCCAAGGTCTTGCTGAGCGTCAAAATGTCAGGCACGATGCCTTCATGTTCAATCGCGAAAAGATGGCCGCTCCGCCCCATAGCGGTCTGCGCTTCGTCAACGATGAGCAACATCCCCCGTTTCTCACAGTGCTTCTTCATTGTCGACATGTATCCATCAGGCACGGCAATGATCCCACCCGAATATAGAATGGGCTCCATAATGACAGCAGCGAGTGAGCCGCATGATGCTTTGTCAACTAATGACCAGCCGTAGTTGAGTTCGGTCTCCCAGTCATAGGAACCGTCGGGGTGTCGAAAGATGGATCGGTAGGCGTCGGGAGAGGGAAGCATGTGCATTCCCGGCATCTGCCAAAGTCTTTTGTCAGCTAGTCCTCCAAGCATGCATCGCCAATGAGGACTCACCAGTGGCCCGTATCCTTTTCTGCCAGCATGGTACTGGGCACCATTTGCTCCGGATGTCATGCCGTGCCAACTCGCGCCCAGTCCGACTATCTCAAACTTGCCCGTAACAGTCTTGGCCAGTTTAATCGCGCACTCATTGCTTTCACTGCCAGTACTGAGAAATATGGCCTTGTCCAAACCATCAGGCAAGGCAGCGGTAAGCCGCTTCCCCAGCTCTATAACTGGTGGGCTAACCATGCCACTATATAAGTGATCAAGCGACTCAGCGTGATGCTGGAGAGCCTGGACTATTTCGGGATGTCCATGACCAATTAGGCAAGACATCTGCCCAGAGGTCCAGTCCATGACTTTCTTCCCGGAAGCCGTCCAGAAGTATAGACCTTGGGTTCTTGTGACGATGTCGGGCATGAATGGTGATCCGAAGGTAAGAAGATAGGCTTGCGCATCGGCATATAGCCGGTCGTTGGATGGTGAAGCGCTACACATTTTGTTGAATACAATAGATGAAGCTTGTGGATGTTGGTAGATTACAATCATGGACCTACGCTCACCCCCCAACTTATAGTTTTTGGCTCGAACATGACGAGTTCACATTATCAAATGCTCATCGGATTATGGGAGCAGTATTTTCGCTTCTGATTTACCTCAGTTGTCAGCCATCCTCCGTGATGAGATTATCTTCATTAGCCATCAACCAGGAGAAGCGTGGGGCTCCAAATAACGCAGGCATGCCATAACGAGCATGTAGCGTGGCATCTAGTAAGTAGATCGCTCTCCGGGGTTCTTACGGCTTGGGTTGGGTTTGGGAGGGTTAAATTTGCAGTGAAAATGGAGATGCGGGCTTGGCGAGGCCAAATCTTGCATCCTGCAGGACCATGCGCGGTTTTGCAATTCGCGGCAGTCCATAACGAGCGTGGTGTGTGGAGAGGTGGAGTCTGGCATCCAGCTGGGCCAGGAACTCAATTGATCAGAAGCGGCAGAAACGTCCATGCATGCATTTATCCCCTGGAGTGTTTAATCTTTGTAGAACATCTCTCAGCTAGTCGTTGATCTGGGGACGGAATTGAAGGCATAACGATAAAGACACCAACACCAAGAGAGATTGGGAACGTCACTGTGCATGACATCTCCAAAGAGTCCGTCAATGCTCTCTGCGACTAGCTAACCCGCTTGTAGGCCGATGAAGCAGTTCCAGCAAGCAGCTAGGTCACCAAGCAAGAGCTCTAACAAAAGTGGTCTTCTCAATACGTGCGCGATCGTAAAAACACCGTTCACCCTCTTGTTTTCGGTGCCTTCCTGTCCGGAATGATGATCTGGCTGTGCCTGCCCGCCAAGCTCCATCGGCAGGTGCAAGCGCGGGGCTGTCTATGACGCAACAGCTCTGTAACACACAATCCAACCATCACCCCGCCATTCCTCGCCATACCATCAATCGAGCAACAACATCAAAAAGACCAGCACACGACTCGTCTTCCCCATCATCAGCTAATTCACTACCAAGAACCACCGCCCGTCTTCAATCCATCACCATGTCCGGCCGCATCCCCACCTCCACCTCGGTCAGCGAGTCGGCCATCATCGAGGCGCCCTTCAGCGACGTCTGGCACCTCATCAAGCTCCAGGACTTTGGCAAGTTCTACTCGGCCCTCGACAAGAGCGAGTGGGTCAAGGGCAGCTCTCCCGACACCGACATTGTTCGCTGGACCTTCAAGGACGGCACTGTTCTTGAGGTCAAGCAGGAGGAGCACTCTGTAAGCTGCTGCTGGGTCTGGCCGTGAATGGCATCAGTACTGACATTGCATCGCGCAGACCATCGACCACTACATCACCTACAGCGTCATCTCGTCCCAGCCCGCCCTCAGCTACACTTCGGTCGTGAGCACCGTTAGAGTCTACCCCGTCACGTCGGGTCAGCACGAGGGCCACACCTTTGTCACTTGGTCCGGCAACTTCTCGAGCGATGCCGACGCTGGTGAGATGATCCCTTCCCCGTTGAGCGACGCCGCCCACTGACGTGATTACTCCAGGTGTCATTGAGGATGCCAAGTTCAAGCGCCGCGAGGCTCTCGCCGACCTCGCCAAGGCCGTCGCCAAGAAGTAAACTGGATGGGAGACGAGGAGCTGTGCGAATGGATGCAATATCTTTCGAGGTCAAAACAGGAGTCGATCATACGTATCACTAAGGGTTGAGTGATGCCCAAAAAGAAGAATGGAAATATTTGCGAGTACCATTCGGCGCTCTTTGAACTTGTGTCGTGAATTGATGTGGAACGGCCTTGGCCGCTGGGCAGCTGTCAGTCCGATGCTCATCCATCTATCAATCTACTCGCGAGACAAAACCGGGCGCATATGGCATACATAAGTCAAACTGAAGTCGGTCAATCACTTCAAAAGTGTTCTCTTGTGTAAGCTCTCGGAATGTCCACATCCGGGTATCCATCCCATCTAGGTCGGAGAGTACATTAAATAGCTTCAATCCAGCTGAATATCCTCCACAGATACAATGAAAACAGATAGACTCGTGCCTAATGTCTACCAAAACGCCATTCTCCCTTCTCGATAAACGCAATAGAAGGAGGTGTGCACACCCATGTCAGAACCAACGCCCCCATGCTGTATAGCAACCCTTTAGTCAAAAGCACACATCCACACAAACGTCCCGAGCGCGCTGCCCAGGACCAAAAAGGTCAGAATGCCCGCACCCGCCTTGTCGGCCGTCGTCAGCGGATCCGGCTGCGGGTTGTCGGTCGACTCCGAGCCGGCGTCCGGGTCTCCCTTGGAGATACCGCCCGTCGTGTTCGTCGCCGGCGGTTCCACGTTGCCGATCAACAAACTTGACACAGCCGCCAGCACGTTCATCTGCTCGCCCGCACCACTCGTCTCATCGACCGCCGGGTCCGTAAAGCTGCCGTCGCTCCAGTAAAAGCCACACACGCGGCCCGACTTGCCACCTGTGCACTGCTTCACAGCCGCCTCGGTCGACTTGCGGAGCACGGGCAGGATCTTTTCCTTGGTCTGGGGCGCGATCTGTGTCACAACGGATAACCATCGGTGCACGTAACCCTTAAAGGAAAGCATATCGGTTGAGCAGGCGCCCTTTCGGCTCTCGCAGGCGACTTCGTAGGCGATGTCCTTGGGGAAGAAGTTCTTGAGCGTGGCGGTGGTGAGCTTGTCGATGCGGTCGCCCCAAACGTCGGAGCCATTTGTCTGCAACATGTCAGCACGAGAGATTTCATCTCAAGACGGTTTGAACCTACATAGTTGTACATAAACGCCGCGCCCTGTAGCAAGATGGCGGCGTTGTAGGAAAAGGTGGCCTTGTTGATGTCGGTACAGTTCTTTTCGACGTGTCCACCGTCGTACACCAGCCACTTCTCGTGGTCGATGTATTCAACGCCCCAAAGCCACTCCCACGTCTCTTCGGCGTACTTGGCGTAGGTCTCGTTCTGCGTGTATCGCGCAAGTCGGGCGCCAAGGTTGAAGAAGCATCCATTAGCAATAGCTGTCTCACACGTTAGTCAAAGCCCCATCAACAATTCCACACGAGTCCAACGCACTGTTCTTGTAGTTGTATCCAGCGTTGGTAAAGGGAATCTGCCATCTCAGTCCTCCGTTGCACTTGTCGTCGTGGCGGTCGGGGTGCGCCTGTGTCGCCCACACGGCTTGGGCCAAGGCGAGCCACTGGGGCTGGTCATCCGGGGGGTTGGGGAACTTGTTCTCTGCGGCGAGCATGGCCGACATACCCCAGAAACCTTGATCGTCGTTTCCGAGAGACGCCGTGTGGTTCTCGGGCTGGTAGTCCTTGTGCTCTCCGACCTGGTGCAGCATGCCCTCCATGACGACGCTGTTGTAGCTCGTGTCTCCGGTGAGCTTCCAGTAATCTGCGATGCCTTCATTTAGTCGCCTGACTCCAAGTGTCGCTTTAGTCTTTTACGCACCGATATATGTTCCCATCATGGCGCCGCCTTCCCACCAGTAGTAGTCGCCCTTGAACTCGGTCGGAGGGCCCGGCAGGATACCGGGGATCATGCCTGTGGTGTTTCCGTCGTATTGCAGCATGAGGTCGTAGGCCAGTGTTCGTGCCGATTCCTTGATCTCATCTGCGACCGTGGTCAGCGACATCTTCTTGTAGCCATGGACATGACATACCGTCATTGCTAATCTTGTAGTACTGCGCTTCGGCAGACTGGATCAACAGGCCTCCCCATAGCAGGCCAGCCTGGGCCACAAAGGCCGCCGATGTGAGAGAACGCATATCGCAAGGTGGAACGAGTGAAGACTATGAATAGCGACGTCGAAAATGAGAGGAAGCGATGAGGCTTTGTTGTTATTGTGAAGCGAGTGACGCGATGAGGATGTAGCGAGAGGCGATCTCGGGATCCAGATTGAGTATCGTCCCGCACGAGACGGGGATTAGAAAGGAAAGGTCCAGGAGCCTAAAAGATCAAAATTGCAAGAAAAAATCCGGAATAATAATGAAAAGAGACACGCAGGTACCAAGGTAGAAAAGAGAGAAGAAGGATTTCCAAGGTCACGGCGGCAGCAGCATGAATCTGGGGTGGGACGGAGG
>JAADYS010001494.1:0-38243 GCA_012931995.1 Fusarium albosuccineum
TTAGGATTAGCCTATATTTTAAGATTAATTATATAATAATAGCCTAAGCTTATTATAACTACTATTTAATTAGCTCTCTTAGATAACCTTACCTAAATTGGCGATTTTAGTAGACCTAGATCTCCTATTTGGGCCTAGCGTGGCCGTGGATGTTTGTGATAAGGCCGTGGATGTTTAGGGGTTGCTAGGTTCACCTGCAGTCAAGGATCTTGACAGCATCTGGCTCTACCCAACTTTCTGAGTTAATGCGGTAATTTCCAGATCTCCTACCCTAGGCAAATGTTCCGGAATGTTCTCTACCATCAAAACAGCCGTACCATCTGCCGGCTTCAAAAATAACGGTCTTCGGTTATTCTAGCTCAAAGCTTGGTGATATTACAGGGTAGCATAGGTACGACGACAAGTTCATGCAGGGCTCGGGAGCTCCCAAAACTTAAAGGCTTGCGATTGACTTTTTTTATGGTGCAACGAAGCCCAACGTCTTTTGGCAACATTTCCCGAAACCACAGACGACACTCTGGCCGCAGTCGCGAGAAAACCCACGGATGATTTAGTTGCGGTGCCTACCAAAATATTCCGCGTTATTTTGAAACTAACAGAGGTAGTGGCTTTTCGTGTGAGCTGAATTCTCAATGTGTTGTTCATCTATCCCGCTACAGCCAAGTCTTGGCGTCAGTGGCTTCGGCGCAATGCCAAGGGCGATACCTACCCGAGAGAGAAGGAGGATTGGGTGAATATCACTGGCTGCAAATGTTCACTAGACTGTCTCCCTCTGAGCACCTCATGGTTAGGCCCCTCGATCTATTGCATTAGGGATCACGACGTGAGACAGCTGGGGCGCCAAGCGTTGTGCTAGTGCCTATTCGGGCGAGACAGACGCTCAATAGACTGGACGCTACGAACAATGTGGCAGAGTCGAGTCTGGGTGTGCCGTGCTTGTTGCGCTGGCAGACTCTGAAAAGGCGCAATGCGAGTGCGAGTGTCTACCGCCCGCTGGTTATGGCTTCATGTCAGCGGGCTCACGTCTTCGTCTATCCAAAACGGTGACAGGCCCCTTTCGGCAATTGTCGCGGGCCCAACTGCTCGGAACTCCCGGCATGACTAGGCCTCGATGGCGGCATCCGTGACATCCAGGGCGTTGACCCCTGTACAATAGAATAACCTTCAACACTGCCCCCGTACTCGACGAAATTAATCTCGTCAAAAAGGGAGCGGCCGCCCTACCGGCATCTGCTATAACCCCAGAAAGCGTGGCTGACACGGCACCGAAGTAACGGGGCGGAGCCAGTAGGAGGCCATCCCCAAGTAGAGTTGGCTGCAATTAAACCTTGTCTCTGCCCATCTCCCTGCGTGATATTGCTGGCTTTAGTTCACGATCTCTACCTGTCATGATTACAGAGCGTCTCTGGCCTCCGAGCCAATTGCCGGCGCAGTCGACACAGCCCTCGACGGGTCAATTTGCACCGGCGGCGTCTTAGCATCCGGGACGCGCGGGATGTTGTAAAGAACCGCGTCTGGGCTTGTGGGATGTATAATCATATTATTGCGAGGCGTTTATAGTGCTGATTCCAAGTTCGTCCCTTTTTGCTGTTAAATAACAGCCTGTCTGTCGCTTCCCCATACCCCAGAGTTCTTTTTTGTCACTCCTTGTCCGTCATTCCTTATCCACTGGTCCAAGTTTCATTATGCGCTTCTCCCACCTCTCCACCGCGGTCTGGGCCTCGTCCCTCCCGCAGGCCCTCGCCGCCGCCTACAAGCCCGACTACTCCAAGTACAACGACGGAGCCTGCGTCGACGTCGATGTAGCCGTCATCGGCGGTGGCTCGGCCGGTATCCACGCAGCAATCCACCTCAAGGACGCCGGCGCAAAGGTCGTCGTCATCGAGAAGAAGTCGCAGATCGGCGGCCACGCTGAGACATATGTCAACCCCAAGACAAAGATCCCCGCCAACATTGGTGTTGTCCTCTTCGAGGACACGACCATTGTGCAGAACTACTTTGATCGCCTCAAGGTCGCCTCCACCAAGGTCAGCCCTGCGGACCTCGGCGGCGAGACCAAGACCTATGACTTTACGCTGGGCATCCCCGTTCCTGCGCAGTCAGAGGCCCAACAAGCTGCTTCCCAGCAGGCCATTGGCGCTGCTGTCCTGGCTTACACGCAGAACGTGCTTTCCAAGTATCCTTGGGTTGACCAGGGATATCTCGTCCCGCAGCCTGTGCCCAAGGAGCTTACCCTCCCCTTTGGAGAGTTTGCTCGCAAGTACAAGTTCGAGGCCCTCCTCCCCGTTATCAGCCAGTTCAACTGGTACCCTGGCAACATCACCACCATCCCTGCTCTGTACGGAATCAAGAGCCTTGGCCCCGGTCTGCTCAAGAGCTTCACGGCACAGTTCATCGTTCCCAAGTCCGGTGACACGCGAAGCCTCTACCGCGCAGCTGCTACTGAGCTGGGCAGCAGCGTGCTTCTCAACTCGGACGTCCTCTACGTTGACCGTCATGACAAGGGTGTCACTCTGGTCGTCAAGCAGAAGAACCAGAAGCCCAAGAAGATCAACGCCCGCAAGCTCGTCGTCGCCATCCCCCAGACCATCAAGAACGTCGGTAACTATGACCTCTCCACAAAGGAGCGCAGCCTTTTCTCCAAGTTCTCCGCCTTCACCTACATTGCCGGCGTTGCCAACATTCCCGGCCTGGACGTGAGCCTCCAGAACGTCGGAGCTTTCACCCCGGCCAACGTGCCTCTCATCCCCGGAAGCAACGGCTTCTCTGCTTCTGGATCCCCCGGTCAGTTCCTGCTAGGTGTTGCGTTTGACGGTGCCGACTACACTGTCGAAGATGGCAAGGCTGTTATTCGAAGGGAGCTTACCACTCTCGCCAAGGTCGGCGGCGTACCTGCCGATGCAGCCAAGAAGGTCACGTTCCCCTACCTCTCAAACCATGCTCCCTACAACCTGCGCGTCTCTGGCAAGGAGATCGCCGCTGGTTTCTACCATCAGCTGCTGAGCCTCGAGGGTTCGCGCAACACGTACTGGACCGGTGCCGCCTTCGCCGGCCACAACAGTGGAGCTATCTGGACCTGGAACGAGGACACTCTGCTGCCTCAGATCAAGAAGGACCTCGGCCTTTGAGAAAGACGTTGGGCAATCTGACATTAGAAGAGTGTATTGGTTTCACAAAGGGTAGCATGCGATATGTATGTTGATAGTTTCTAAAATTTAATATGCGCTGTGTTATACGCGGCCTGTCATTTATGCATATGCGGTCATACACAATCTCCGCTCGCCGACGTGAGTTGTCACCGCTGACTGTTTGTAGCGTTTGTAAAAACCGGGTGTCAAGAGTTAGCCCCCAAGTTCGTAGGGTAAGATGAAGCCTTTGGGTTTTCACTAGTTAAAAGTATCGCGACGTCTGACATCAGACGGCAATGTCGGCTGCTGTTGGGGTACTGCCGTCATGGTTAGGAATTATGCGATACATCTTTATACTAGAGCAGGGCTAAACATATGTTAGTATTAGAAAGAAACAGTACTGTATTGTAGCTCAAGTTCTATGGATATGCAATATTTTTTACTACGTTGACCTAATCGTAATTATTTGAGAGTTGGTCCGTATTCTTTGACCTCCGTAGGACTGTGATGGCTTGCCTCGAAATGTCGAATGTGAACTCTATTGACCCCTCAAGCTTTCACCTTATTGCACGCTAGCAGTAGTAGAAAAGAGGTTCACATAGGTTGTATAGGAGATAGCGCATGAATTCTCTCATTATTTACTGAGACTCTTTCAAACTGAGGGATTGGGTTATCTTACGGAGTAACGTCAAGGCGCCATATTCTTTTTGTAAGGAGCAAGATTATGCAATATGCATATCTGAAACCACCAGCCGATTCTACCAACACTGCCTTAATGCCGTATTAACTCAGCAAGTTAGGTAGAGCCTATGGGTCATCATAACCCTGTCCTAATGCTTAAGATTAGTCAGTAAAAAACTATTAAGATCCTTAGCTGCGCGTGAGCCTATAAAATGCCATAAGACAGGGATAACTAGACCCATAGGCTCTACCTAGCTTGCTGAGTTGATACGGTATCTTAAGCCAAGGTTTATCCTCAGCTTTCCCGGTTTCTCAACACCTCTAGACACATTGCCTGTAACACTTCATAGGTGTTGAGGTCTCTGATGGCCTACTCTGCATGGCCTTCATGTTCTTGTCGGGAGTGCAGAGATTTTTAAGATGGCAAAACTCCTTATGCAACAACGCGGGGACTTGTTTACCGTTTCTTCCCACGTGACACCACGAGAGCAGCCAAGGCCTTGGCCAGAGACCCTACACACTTGGCGCTTCTGAAGTTTGTGCTATTTAATGTTTATGGCTGTGTATCTTGTCCATGGCCAAGACGCTGAGCTCGGGTTATCTTCCTCCAATGAAGCCAGGCGCGGAGCTTGCGCACTAGAAACAGCGAGTGTCATCCGCCAATACTTAAACGTTGGCCCACGGCCGAGTGGGGATATCCATCACGGTTGTTATCGGTAGCTGAAATAAGTCCACTGTGATTAGGCCGCTCGGTCTTCTCGGACTTGCTTTGCCTCTCTGCACTTTACTACTTTGAACATCTGCGATCTCTTCGCCCGCTATTCTTTTCACGATCGACCGAAAGAAACCGCTGGGTGTGTGCTTCATAGAGTCAAGATAAGACGAGGAACTGCATGTGTCTGATGATAACAGGCCGGGCTAGTTCCCATGGAGCCATCCCTCTTGATCGATGGCGCGGGCACCAGAAGGCGCAGGTACAAGGAGAGCATTATGTGCCAACCTTGTAGAGAATTCTCCTGGCTCTACGAGGTTCTGATACTATTTGAACAATTTCAATTGCACTCAATTCAAAGAAAAATTAAGTGTCAGCTACCGCGAATAGAATTGTCGTTGCTAGCGTATCAGCAAGTGGTTTTGTCTTTTGATGAACATGTTCGCCTAGGTGATTAAGGGCTTCACGGAAATCACGCTTTCGAGTTCAGCGAGAACCTTATTAGCATAATTACAAGGTACATCTCGTGTTGTTTCTAAATCTGTTAGTATGAGCAGGGGGTTGAATCTCAGCTTATGTTCTAGCCTTACTGTGCCGCAAAGCCATCAGTGATAACTGATACTACCTACCTAATTAGTAACCCAACATGCACCCGGTTGCGGATCTCGGACTCGAGGTTCGGACTTCCAACCACCAAGAACTCATCTTGACTACCTACCTATGCTGTAATAGCTGCTCCGTTTGAACTCTTCTCCGGCATCGATGGCTGCGGCTACATTATAGGCGTCCTTTGGCTGCAGAAGGAGTAAGATGAAGACTGGATGTCTCAAATACCAGTTAGCACTCTTCACTGTTTGGCATCTGCCGTCTATGGACGACTGGGTTACACAGAATTCGGATGACCAAATGTGACCAAGAGGGGGCATACTGTCTACTTCGTCCCGATAGGCCGTGAATGTGACCCCCCGACGTTCCGAAGCTATACTCCATGCAGTAGCCTTGGAACCCCGCAACACATTCATGCCTTTTAACACTGCCACAGGACTACGTGTGGTTTTCTACCCGGATGCCTCACAGGCCGACGGTTGATTGCTATAGTCCTTACCTGAGCGTCGTGGCATTGACCTGCTACTACATGTCTCCCATCGTCGAAGCTATTGATGCGAGAGAGAAGTCCCGTGTTGGGTTCTAATACATCATGAGCATCGTGGTTTTGGTAGAAATTGTCATGGCATCTAAACGGCGTTGACAGGAATTGCGAAGGAGTATCCTCTTGGCCGCATCTGCATCCCCTGGCTGTCTTGGCTATATTCCAGTCCTTCCTGGGCTAACCAAACAAGTCGATAGCCAGGCTTGAACATGACAGGCTGTGATGCCAGATAGTACATCAAATTGCACCCAAAGAGGAAGGTAAATCATCTGAAGAGGAAGAATGTTCAATCAGGAAGGTCAAGCAAAGAGGAAGGTTGTGGAAGAGGATGATGCCAAAGTTCCTTTTGCTTCATCGGTAGCAATCGAGACGAAGTCTTTGATCTCCCTGCTGCTGAATAGCTGTGGAAATATGAGGATCTTGGAAGTATAAAGATGCCATGTCCGTCCTGTCTGGTACAGTTTCCGATCTTGATCATCAAACATCCTCCTCGATTCCTCTTTACAAACAATTCAAACCACCATCACCATGAAGTTTACCACTACCCTTTTCGCTATCGCTTCGGCCATCGCCATCGCCTCCGCTGCTCCATCTCTTCCGGATGATGCTGCGGTGTCGCGCGTCCCGCGAGACGAACTTCTTCCCCGTCAGACCTGTAGGGGAGGTAATTGCACCGGTTGTGTGAACGGCCGCAAGTGCTGTATCCTGCGAGACTACCCATTTTGCTGCAGCTGTTAAGCTTGTTCCTCTGGATGCGCTCCTTAAAAGCCATACTCAAGGTCAGTCATCCTATTCAAGACCGAAAAAGGCGTGCAATCAGTTCTCATGGTTCTTATAGTATTAGGCTCAATTCAACATCTGGGCTGGCACTTGTCCATAAGAATAGGTTGACATAGGAACATAGCACCAAGATTACTTTGCCGCGGAATAGTAGAGGTAGTAGGAGTGCAGACAATTGAGTTGTCTTTGAAATTGATGTGTGCCAACTACATTCTGGCATTTCGCCACTCATGTTCAATGAGATGTGTTATGACAGGCTGTCCAGCCGCTCCCGATGCGGGATCAAACTAAACTAAATTAACTTCGTCGCGGCGTTGTGAGTCATGCTTGCCCATCCCCAGTTTATGTATGTTGTTTGTCTTGTTCGCCTTATCCTCCTTTTGTTCACACACATCACGCACCCACATAGCCCTGGCATCTCCTCAGCT
This sequence comes from Fusarium albosuccineum, assembly GCA_012931995.1. Taxonomy (NCBI): domain Eukaryota; kingdom Fungi; phylum Ascomycota; class Sordariomycetes; order Hypocreales; family Nectriaceae; genus Fusarium; species Fusarium albosuccineum. Next base: position 6,880 of record JAADYS010001494.1, read on the forward strand.
GCACCATGGCAGCAGTATCACTGTTGAACAAGCTTCCGCCGGAACTTTTTGTTCAGCTTTTCAGAAGTATTGATTCCCCAAGAGACCTTAGATCCTTCATCGGGGCCTGCCCTGTTGCATTCCGCCATTCTGCAGCCCATATCGCGCCAACTGAAAATTCGCTTCCAAGAGACTGGCCAATTTTCGCTCGCGTTAACCGCTGCTCGCCTGCGATTTATCCAGCATGAAATTACTTATATGGAGCCAAGACAGGCGCAGGAGCAGTTTCAGTCGATCCTGGAATCGCCACATCTGGAACTGTCAGCCTGGGAGACCAATTTGTTAGCAATCTGCCACCTATTCCGTCTTAGCCGCGAAGCTGACCACTTTATCGCCCGTTATGCGGAAGACATCTGGGCTAAAACCCAAGACGAATCGGTGACATACGCAATCATCGAGTTTACGAACTACAGCGGCCCTCTACCACAGCCATCCCCGATGCCACGAACGCCTCTATTGCTATCATCGACTGAAAGACAACGATTGGAGGAAAGTTTTTTGATATTCGATGTCTACCGTCACACTATACACTACGATACTACCTTGTTGAGAGAGATCAAAATCAATCGGCCGATACGAATGCCTATCACATGGTCTTCGTTCATCACAGAAGGTCTCGGAGGCCACGATTGGAGCCTGAGGGCCTTTCAGTCTATTTTTGGATTCATTTTCAACAAGTATCACTTCCTGGTACATCGAGTTGCAAATCGACTTGAAAGCCAAAAGCCTTCCGGGAAGCTTCTCAGGGCTGTCAATACCCTCGGCGCAAACCGGGTTTGGCAGTTTTTACAAAGGACACAAGACGAAGAGCTGAGGTTTGTGGCATACCTGTGCTCGCATGGCTATTTCCTATTACTAAGTCTGGAACACATGGACTGGGAATGTCTTGAGCATTTCATTATGACCATGTTCCTTTGGAAGTGTATACCCAAAGCCCAGTCAGACTCATCTTTGATGATGGAGGAGAGGCTTGGTACTTGGCTTGAAGCCTTGAGCACGGTTGCAAATAGAGATCTAGGCAGCTACATGGAACCCCGGACTAATCGTCGATACTTTTGGGATCGAGAGCGACTACACCAGCTAGAGGACCGTGCCATCGCGGCGGTAGAATTTCTGCACGATGATTCTGGGTTTCTACACGCTGATTCTGGTGTACGAGTTGCGTCTCTTTTAGGATTAATTGAATAGACGCATTGATCGGGTCAAAATAATCAAGTATTCTGTCAGACCTGCACCAATAAATTTGACCTACTATAGCCTTCTGAATTCTTATATGGGGTTAATGTCCAAGCATTTATAAAAAGCTCAATTTGGGTTTTCTGGTGGACTTCTTTTGGCAGCTGAGAAGTGGGTCTTGGCGACAGTGATTGGCTCGAATGTTTGTTGTTGTGATGGATAAGCGCTGTTGGTGCGACTAGCAAGACTTGTTGGTTGAACCTGTTGGTACAGCCTGCCTGCCTAGAATACTACGTGTTTCATTGATTAATGTTTCGGAATAAAGCTTCCCCGGTTTCTATTAACAGAAAATACTACACGTGACATAGTTTGGCTGGCATTTACCTTCTGCTTTAGCCCCCCATTCCCTCCACCCTGCCTACTAGCCAACACTCTTCCGCAGTCTCAACTCGTCCATTCCACACAACCATGAAGGAAAAGAGAGAAAGGATTTATCGCTATGCGAAATTTAATCTCGATGCTCTCCTCGCCCTTGGCGAAAAACTTCGAGGCCGACCATGCACATGCGACACGACAAAGCCGCCCAAATTCGGCAGCCTAAACTGGGTTGTTTTCCTGCTATTTGACGATGGAATCGAGTGGGTGTTTCGTTCCCCGCGCACCGGTCTGTCCGCCATCCTCACCGACGAATCCGCTTCCAAGATGCTGGTGAGCGAAGCATCTACTCTGAAATACCTTAGAGCCCATAGCTCTATTCCTGTCCCAGAGGTTTACTCTTACAGGTATGAGAGGCGTGCACGGGAGTTTTTTGCTTGCTGACCATCATAGTGGTTCCAAGGATAACGATATCGGTGTTCCATACATGCTTCAGAGTAAGGCCACGGGCCGTGCACTCTCTGAATATGACTGGGCTGATGTATCCCGTGAACCACCGGGATATAAACTGCCATGGCCATTACTCCCTCTTTCTGAAGAGGATCGACAGGCCATCATGCGCAAGCTCGGGACCATCATGTCTCGTCTATCCGAGATTCGATTTGAGAAGATTGGGTCCATCTTTGAGGATGGCCATGGCGACTTTCGCATCGGCGAATGCCTCTCCCCGTCACTTCTCTGGCAATGGCGAGACTCTATTGAGGGAGGACTTGATCGAGGGCCATTCTCTACCGAGGCAGAGTACTTGAAATCTCTAATCTCAGCATTCACGTCCCATGCGAAAGAACTTGTCATGAACCCTCACGCATTTTTTGCACCAATTCCCGAATCTCTCGATTATCCCACTTGGGAGAGCTATCGAACCGCGGCAGGACGCTGGAATGACTTTATAGGGATCGGGGACAGAATAGAAGGCAGCAAGAATCGGCTATCCTACTGCATCGCTGGGCAGTTCCTGCAGGACATGATCCCCCAGCTTTCTTCTACAACAACCGGCGGCTTTACCCTTTCTCACCCGGATCTCCATCTTGGCAACATCTTTGTCGACGAAGACCTCAATATCACCTGCATTATTGACTGGGGCTCTGCAACATCAGGTCCAATCACGGAGTTACTCGCCACCCCAGGTTTAGCTGGGTCGTCATCGCCACCTTCAAGAGCTCAGATCGATGCCTTTGGGTCCGGGTTTACCGCCGAAGAAGCTACAAAGATTGCTCCAGATGATTGGAAGAAAGGCGAGATGATGTGGTATTTTTCTCGTCTTGTTCGTCTACTTTCCAAGCAGGATTATGATCTCTTTAGAGTACTGTATGAGCTTGCGTATGACGTCAAAGATAGTGGCTCGGTGGATTATCCGCGCCTCTTCCACGACAGAGCGCAGCAGGAGGATAACAAGCAACTTTTTTCCGAGCTCCAAGAAGATGACTTGGCCGAAGATGAGATTAAGAAAAAGGAGGAGGCAGTGTTTTTTCGCGCCGAACAAAAGAAATTGGACAGTCTTGCTGTCGCGAGAAAGCTTACACTTATGTCGGAGATGAATACGAGTTTTGTGGCGGATAGCAGGCTATGGCGGTGGATTGAGGATGCTTTGAGGCCAACTGAGTCGGCATAGATAGCGTTGCACACTTTTGAAAAGATTCCTTAGATGCTCATAGTGTATTAAGAAGGGCGTTTTTCTTTCTTGGTCGTGATCGGTCTGACTTTTAGGCAAGTAAAGTAGGTGCTTGAACAATAATTAAGGGTCCTGACTCATTCATGCTCTCACTTAGTTGAATGGTTTATGAAGTGTAAGGAAAGTAATAGTTATTTCTCAATTGAAACGATACTGATTCTAACATGATGCGTCTTGCTATCCAAATAACATGGGGCTTAAATACCCCGGTGCCGAATGCTTGGCCTCAAATTCAGGGTGAACTATGTCAGCGGAGCCTCACAAATTCCACTCCAATTTCAATAGTTTCTCCTGTATCATCAACTTCAATCTACTAGGGTCAACGGGTCTAATCAACGGACAAAACAGGTGCGGCGATACTAACAAATGGGTACAATGTACTGCCACTGACACCCCTGACCTGTACAACTGTACCGGACTCCCACTGGCCGGACTCCTCTGAGGATCTCTGTTAATCATCATTGCAGGAAAAGAGTTTAGCCGTCTTACCATTATAGAACCAAACCAGCTCTCCTGCGACATAGTAACCTCGGTCCGGTATTGAGGATCCCGCTGGGGGCTGAGGCACCCAAGAAGGGGTTGAAGGTGCTGTAGTTCGCTTTCGTCCCATTTTGAGAGGTATGTGGTCTTCTACTTCAAGAGCAGGTTGCTTCCGCGATAATGCACAACAAGTCTGAGGGAAATGATTGCTAAGGGGATTGATTTTCAAAGAAATGTGATGATGAGGTGCTGTCTGGAGATTGAGATGAGAGACTACAGAGTAAGGGCAACCCTGATTTATATCTACAGAGTCTTAGCCATCCGTTGAAAGAGCTGTTGGCTCACGACCATTGTCCATGGTCTATTCTTGTCTCATCAGAACCAACAACCATTACGATGGTCAGAACCAACAACCGTTACAACATTCCGTTTAGAACCAACAGTTATTGCAATGATACCCAGCGCTTCCATTGCCTGAGGGTGGGTTACGACGTGTGACGCTAGAAGAATTTGCCAGGCGCCTAAGATGGAAAAACTACGCCTGCCGACACGAAGAGCATAGTTCTGTTCTATCAAGGAAGTAGGCCATCAAGACGCTTCTCAAGCATTAACATCATGAGCATAAGTTTCATCCTTTTGCTATGATGCCTTGTTACTGATATGGATGCGTAGTCAGGCATGTGAGCCCTGTCTCAAGCCTTCCTGCTTCGCATTGACACTTGCAACGGACCGGGGGGAACATGTAAACCACAGGCTTGGCAGCTTGCAGAGTGGGTGCAAGTGACGCTGGCTGAGGTCGAAAGAAGGACTACGAACAGCGCCTACGTGCTCTTTGGGCGCTCAATCTAGTTCCTTCATTGGGTGCTGTATGAGCCTATGAGGGAACTCCGTGACGGACCCATATTATTCTAGTGCCGAAGCAACTCCGTGAACTCTGGACAGTTTCATACCCCTGTTTTTCCACTTTACCCGCTCCAACGCCATGAGGTAGCTGTTTGATTGGCTACAAGTAGGCTTAGCTGAACTTAAAAGTGTTCAAATCTCGACATGGTTGGTATAGTTTCATCAACCGCCTCGGTGGATCGTGACGGCTATCATTATTACCAAAAAGACAGTCTGATAGGGCAAAATCCTGGTAAAGTCTTGCCTCTAACAAGGCAACCGCCATCGCGTTTCAGCTGATCTCGGAGACTGCCAGATTCAGCCAAGGGTTCCAATCCCTCGGTGCAGTAAGCGGCGCTTAAAATGTGTCGTGTAAAGATACTGGTCATTCGTCATGCAGCGTTACGCTGCTTTTTATGAATTTAAGAGCTTTTGTTTTGATCTTATCTGGTTCAGTTGGTGGGGATCTGAACATATCGAGAGTGCCGATAGAGCACCGCGTGCTACGTAAAGAGATGATAATGTTACTGCGGATTGCGCAGACCCCTGTTTCCGTCTCCCCATATTGCCTATTAACATCATCATCTACGCGCGGGTTCGCTAGTTCGTTGAGCGGCTGGGATCCACGTCAGCCCGATATGGAAATGACCTCAAACGAGGCCCAGGACAATCATAACCTTCTTCAAATTTTAACTTTTATCCTAATGTCGAAGCGCCTGCCAATGCTAACAATCGTTCTGGGCCTCGCGTTGTGGCCTATCAGAACCACAAAAGACAAAATGAAGAGCCAATCAATCCAAGAATGGCCTTGAGCATTCTAGCTTTAGTTCAAGACTATGCTAGGCAGCAAGAGTTAGTCATGGATTGGTCAGATTGTACTTGCAACTTACGTCCCGGACACTAGCTTGTTCTGCTTTGTCGCAATCGCACCAGTTGAATCCCGGATAGAGAAATCCGTCCCGTGAATTATTTATGTCTGAAGGTAACTATTTGACCATTGGGGGATATGAGGCTATGAATGGCGTACTAGTAGATATTGATGGAAGGCAGAATTGATCAAAGAAAGAAGGCGAGATGTTGAGATATATGCAAATGGAAGTTTCCGGCCAAAGAATCTGCACTTAGATCACATCCCTTGTTCCAGCAGGTTCAACGACAACGAAATCCTTCAACATAGCCGTTCCGTCCGCCAGAGCCTTGCGCTGCTCCTCTGTACAACTGATATCGGCCCCGTAAAAGTAACACACGCTCATCTCTGGTTCAGGAACCTCGTTCATGACGTCCATGACATCCAAAGGACCCTCGGTGGCATATGACGTGTTCTGGGAAAGCACAACTTCACCCGTGGCCACGTCACGTCTGGACAGGGCACGCTCAAAGACTCGGTACATTGTCTCGGGCTGGTATGCCGAGACACCGTGGCCTGCCTGGAAAATACGCGAAAAGGAGAGGTTGCCGTGCTCACGGACAAGGCCGCCCTGGTAAGACGAGTTTGTGGTGAGAGGGGCGTAACCGGCGGAACGGAATGAGTTCGAGGAGGGGAGATCCATAGCGAGAGTGACGTTTTCGGCGCCGATCCCTAGGATAAGAGTCAGTTTCACATTGGTGTTAATAGTAGATGGATGTAGAGGTCTCACAGTTGCAGCGGTAGTCTCGGTCGCCGGATGCGACGGCAACATTCACACCTCGACTCAACACGCTCTCTAGAGTAGAGATATCCCCAACCATAGGATCCCCAGTCACAGTTAGGAAGACTGCGACGATGGCGTTGGATGAGGACGTGTAGTTGAGCGGAACTCCAAGCTCCTCTTGAACCCATCGCTGATTGAAAAAGGCCAGTTCGTACATTGGGGGGACCTTGACGAAGTCGTTCATGGTGATGTCGAATGGTGCTCTCTAGAAGCTAGTCAATACCGATCCAAAGAGAGATGACGTAGGTGCCTGGTGCAAAATGAAGCAGGAGATGATAGTTTACCGTGGTAAAGTTTGCATAAGCGCCCTGAACTTCCCCAAAGCAGAGCCCAGTAGCCGCAGCACAAGCCTCGTTGACCGTCTCGTTGAGACCGAACCTCTTGGAATCACCCTCCTTGACCAGGGCGCGACATTTATCGATCAACGCAAAGCACCCCTCATCCGGCTCCTCAATGAGATCCATCATCCGAGTAAAGACTTCGTCCGGGTATAGTTCAATGCCGTATGTGTTGTTGCGTGCGAATATGGGATAGCCTTTCCCTATGGCCTTGCTGTCAATACATGCTTCCGAGAGACCGAGGGTCCCAAGTTGAAGGGTCGTGGCGTTAGCAAGGCGTGGGCAGCCGGCGGCGATCAGCTCGTTTTGATCAAGAAAGTGCTTGAAAATGGTAGGACCCCAGAACCCGCCGTACTATAAGGGTTAGTAAGGTAGACGGGGATTAAGCGTTCGGTGTGCTCTTACTGAGCTAGTCCAGAGGTTGATCTTATCATTGGTAGTCTTTCTCATAGGGAACCTGTCATCCAAAGTTAGCTCCTCAGCCATGCTACGAGACAGCGGCGGTAGCTCACTCGTTAAACCAGACCTGAACAAAGTTCCACATTGTCCTCGCTGCACTGAGAGCCGTCCGCGGAACAAGAGCCATGTTGACGAATTCCTGCTGTTGCAGACTCTGATCTAGAGTAGCTCTCACAGTAGTTAGATTAAGCTGGTCATCATTCACGTCGCTACCATCTTCAACAGCAGTAAAGCTATAGTTGATTAGGTCCATGGTCCCGTTTCGAAGAGAGACATAGGAGAAGCCAGTGCCGACGGGCTGGTCGATGTAAAGCATATTGACGTTATTGTTCCATGAAAGCTCGTTGAGAGTGGTCGAGTTAGAGTCAGGATTCACATTGCAGGGAAAGTTTGTGGCAAAGTCAAAGGACGAGGCGCCGGGGCCACCACCGATGCGGATGGCGGTCGGCGCGGACTCGGGATTGTTGCGAGATTCTAGCGAGTGTTAGTAATTCACTTTTCAACCATTTAGCAACTGAGAACCTACCAAAATACCAGAAGAAGAGGTGGGCGGCATGGCCGTCATCCCAGCCGTGGGTATCCTCAAGAAGGGTCTTGGGAAGAGTGACGTACCCGCTGTACGACTTGACGCCTTTCGTGGTCTCGCAGATGGTTGTCTATCAAACGACTTGTTAGACTCCGGGACGAGGGGATGTCTTGTTGGGCCACTAGACGAACCTCTTTGTAAGAGATCTCAGCTCCGGGGAACCTCTCTGAGACGACTGTCTTGACGTTCCTTGGAGGAGGTACAAAATCTTGACCAGCAACTAGCGTAACCAGTGCGGCCCAGGGCAGAATGATCGTAGAAATGCCCAGCATGGTTGCTATAGATCTGGCAAGTTCCAGTGAGAACTGATCAGCGGTCCCTGTGCCAAAACAGTAAAAATGTTTATGCGATGCACACAGCTAGAAAATGGTCCTTTTAATGGGAGATAGAATGAAGAAGTCGGAATTGAGATGATAAGGTTTAAATGATGGTGTCGACCAATGCAGTCTTATAACACTTGTTGCCATTCTGCCCGCCAAGGTGAGGCTATCGTAGCGAGTTTCGACGCCTGTGCTTTTAATAAACGGCCATTCCTGATTGATTCGCTCGCCATCTTGTGCGTCACCACTGTGGCTGGACCTCAGAGACGGGCATTAGCAATACGATATTTTAAGCTTAAGATGAAAGTTCTCATGTCAAAGTGGCTGCGACTGTCCTAGGCTCTTGTATCAAGGGCTTTGGTCGTTAACTAACCAATCAAGGTTGGAAGCTCGAACAGAGCGTCGCAACTGACCTGCGAGCGGGCCAGTCAGGTCCTCGTGTTTGGCGAGATGAGTTACGCGTCCCACCTACGCCGAGTGTGGAGACTCGTCAAAGAAGCCGTGCGTACCGCTGTGATGGATCATCCACCTGGACTGAGATAGTCGAAACTTGACTACGACGCCAGTGTCACGGATGGCACGTTCAGGATCGTTGGCAATTGAGTATATTGAGATAGGTTTAAGAAGCTAGAAATCTTCAATGGCCTGTTCTATGGCATTCTATAGGCTCACCGGTAGCTAATGATCCATCTTAACAGCCTCTGACTTACCAATCTTAAGCATTAGGATAGGGATTTGATGATCCATAGGCTCTACCCAACTCTGAGTTGATACGGCACTAGTGTTTTTGAGGAGGTAAAAAATTGATCCATTCTGTCCGGCCTGGATATTAATCTTGACGTGAAAAAAAAAACAATATGCTAGGGGGAAGTTTCCCAACTTGCCGCCTTCGAACCAGCTTGCCTAGCTACCGATCTCCCTGATATGGCCAGTCTTTACTCAGACTGTACCCGAGTAAGTGACAATCTCATAGTTGGCACGGGCCCCACGGCCGTTACCCCCGTACAAGCACGTCTCCGATCCATAAGAAGCTGCTCTCCATTTCCCGCTGAACTGCTTCGCCCGGTGTCGAGTCCAATCCGCATCATTGCGAACATCATAGCTACCGATTCTGAAAGTGGACCCGTTGGCATCTACAAGCCGGGCCCTATAGCGAGCATTGCTACCGCCATTGGAGCCACCAACGACCAAGTCCCTCCAACCCAAGGTGGTATCGGATCCGTAATGGAAATAGCCGTCGTGATCTCTCGCCCATCGGTAGATAGCTTCAACACCTCCTGTAGTGGGCGAACTGGCGCTTGTAATATCATGTCTGTCATGCTCCTTGCAATAATCACGGTGGGAGGGGTTTGATGTGAAACGGGCGCCGCTAGCAAGCCGAGCGTTCTGGCGTTTGACCTTTCCAGGGGCTTCTTCAGGACCTTCGGTTGGGGCGAATCCTTTATCAACCCAAACAGTGAAGTGGTCACCATCATCTCGCTTGATAACCGCATGCTTGTACACTACATGCATTTTACTTAGTACGTTGCTTGACAGATGAAAGTATGATTTTGGACTTTGGCTTACTCCGAGTAAGATTGATGCCGTGAATCTCAGCCAGTTCGAGATCTCTAGCATTCAAGACAGCATCGCGCTTGAATAGCTCCATCTCCCCCTCGGCAAACAGATCCGGAGCTGGGAGAGCAGCCGCAAGCGTAGCCAAGAGGCTGGGAAGAAGGGTCTTGATGAGCATCTTGATCAAAAGAATCGGGTGCCAGATGAGTGTTGGTGATAGAGGATTGTTATTAGATGAAGTGTCGGTGATGGGTTAGAGAGGACGACGTACAGTCGGAGAGCTGCAGTCTTTATACTTTATCGAACCCGACAAATATCATTGTCTTTGTGAGTATGCATTGTATGTAAGTCTAAGTCGACATCTATCGTCGCGGTTTGTGTCATGTGTGAGGTTAGCGCTTATGCGGCTGTGGATTGGCAGGTTATCCTCATCTGTATACTTGACCGAAAATTGTGTCTTATTTGGTTACCTACCTTCCCGAAAGATCTAAGATCCCCTACCGTATCCACTACTGAATCTATGTCTTGGCCCGTGGTTTAATCCGCGGATGAGGCCGCGGTTCAATCACGATCGGTTATTGGAGCAGGTTGGTTCGCGACCATGAGCAGCATTGGATTGTAGCTGACACTGTGCCTTCGTCTATGCCTTATTCAACGGCCTGGTCCGCAAGCTGACTGCGGCAATTAATTGGAGAAGGCTGGTTTCCTCCTATCAGACGGCTTGCTACATGTCATGCTTAGTGATTTGGCAGCTCGTAAACGCAGACGCGATGCTTTACCTATATAATTTGACCTTATCACCCAAGCATCTTGCTCATCCCTATCCTGCAAATCTAAGGCTCATGATTAGTATTATGTAACGTATTGTCGAATCCGACTTTGGTATCCTATGAGCTATATAATATACGCTTGAAAGCAGACTGTTAAAGGTCGTGTCTAGGTCTCTAACTTACTAGTCACTTAGAACACGGCCGTCCTTTGTCATCTCATCCCATAGTGTTAAGCTTATACAAAGAGACTTTATCCTCCTCAAGGGAGACCGAATTAGTATAGTAGGTGCACTAAGGTGACGGTACCTTTAGAGAGTCGCTAGGACGCTCTTCGCTCGTCCTCCAACCCCAAGAGCTGACTACGGCGGATTCCCAGAGCTCTCTCCTCATCCCTCAACCGAAACGATCGACCATGAAGATATCTTAAAGCTCTTATCTTGCCCTACAATCGCAACGGCCGATCTCGGTGATGATGCGTCTCCCAGCCCACAACTACTGCAACCATTGCGGCTGCGGTGACTTTTCCGATTTGACCAAAGAGACATCACTCGCCAGCTGCAAGCGTGTCGAAGATATCGTCAAGGGTGATGCACAATCTGCTCAAGATAACAGTCCTACTCTCGGCTAACTGTGGTGCAGCAAAGCTAGGCGGTCGCCAATAGACCAAGTAGTTAAAATATCGTGAGATTAGTTCGGCGAACCCCGCGTTGGAAGGCGGGGAACCTGGAATGTATCCTTCCTGATCTAGTATGTCGAGCTGGAGATCCTCGGATGGACTCAACGTTGTAATTTGCGAGCATGCTTATCAGTGATAAATTTTCTCCATTTTTCTTCCAATTGAGGGGGATTTGGTACGGTTTAAGAAGTCCGGTGGTCTATCCTTGTAGCGCGATTTTGTTTAAATTGTCGACAGTCCAAGCACGATCATGTTTTTCACCGACCAACTCCCCCTCCTTCTGGCCCCTCTTCCCTGTCCAATTAGCTCCCCAGACTTGATCATGAAGTCCTCGTGGCTGTCTCAGGCCGTGGCACTCAGCATCTCTCTGGCGCCCGGAGCCTACGCCTTAGCCGTCGCACCCAGGTCTCGTCACGTCGAACAAGATGAAGGATCCGACGAGCCCCAACTTCGGATTCCTGGCCTGCCCTTGCCCAACGCCACCAAGTCTTACTGGCAAGATCCTCCGCATCGCATCGCCAACCTTCGCACCACCAAGGAGCTCCCAACAGCACAGACCTTTGACTATGTAATCATTGGGTCCGGAATCTCGGGTGCCGCTACAGCCCATAAATTGTTGGATCGCGACCCGAGCCTGTCGATACTGATGCTTGAGGCGCGCTCAGCGGCTTCCGGCGCAAGTGGTCGCAATGGTGGCCACTGTCGACCTGGCTCGTACAGCAGCGTCAAGACTTGGGCAGAAGAGTACGGTGAGGACGACGCCCTCCGGATCGGCAGGATGGAACAGGACTGTGTCAACGACGTCCGTGATTTTGTGCGCTCTCACAATGTCTCGAGTGATTTTACCGAGGTGGAGAGCGGCTATCTTTTTTGGACAAGGGAGGCCTTTGAAAAGGGCATCGAGGTGGTAGAGTTTCAGGACGAACTGGCGGAGCGCAGGCCTGACGATGTTCCCAAGAACAAAAGGACTGTCTATAAGGGCCAAGAAGCCCGCGACCATTGGGGATGGCCCGAGATCGTCGGCGCCATAACATTCAAAGCGAACACCCAGAACCCATACCACACCGTTTGCGCCATGTTGGAGTATAGTCTGAACAAGGGACTCAACCTGCAGACCAATACCATGGCGCTCAGTCTCAATCAGCTGGCCAAGAAAGCCCAGGATGGGGCCAGGTGGGAGGTCAAGACCAATCGCGGCACCGTCAAGAGCAAGCATGTAGTGCTGGCTACCAACGGCTTTACCAACGCGCTGCACCCCGGTATTGCCAGCACCAACTTCATGATGCCCGTCAGAAACCAGGTTACTGCCCTTGAGCCTGAAGCCGACACATCGGGCAATGCGGTCTTCGAACGTAGCGGTGGTATGTCAGATCTGCACAGCGGCAACGTCTACATAGTAGCTCGACCCCCAGGCTCCAAGGGCGAAGGCAACATTGTCATCGGCGGCTCTACACAAATGTCACCGACGAGGGAAAGGAACATTTCAGACGACACTGTCATCAACGATCAGATTGCCTACGTTCTACACGGGGCAGCACGCACAGTATATGGGTACAAGAATTGGGGAGAGTCGACGAGGGTTATACAGGACTGGACGGGTATCGTTTGTGAGACGCCCGATGAGTTCCCGTTGGTCGGTGAGGTTCCAGCCGAAGATGGCCTGTGGGCAATCGTGTGTATGAATGGACATGGTATGGCGTGGGCATATCGCAGCGCCGAGGCACTTGTTGAGATGATGACGACGGGAAAGACTCCAAAGTGGTTCCCTGACCAGTTTAGGGCCCAGCGCGCTTGGGAGGTTGAGAGTAACGACGAGCTGTGAGGCTCCGAAGTCACCCTCCTAGGACCCGTATACTAGAAAGTGTATATAACAATGGCAATCTAGCCATTCCCGCAAACGCGGTGGTCACCCCAAGCAGTCAGTCATGTGAGGTAATTCACGATGTAAACCCGGCTCTATTAATATGACCTGTTGGCCATTCTAACCCGTGGCGGATTTACTTGTAGCCTCCTTCATGGCAGTAAGTTTAGGATACGGATATCCCCCAATGTCCTGGAACAGCTGCCCGCCACCTCGCATCAAGGTCGTAGCATCTTCTCCTAGCCATTGCGGCAACACGGCAACACGAGCATGTTCTACCTCACGAAGAACAGAACCACATGCCTACCCATCAGACATTAGCATGAGATCCCCAAGGCGTGAGTGTAGCATATACTGACCAAATAACAAGCACCCCGCTGACTGCTATCGGCCGAGAGAGCAACGATAACCTCCGCCACCCCCTCGGGAGTGTTTCTGGGAAGCCCCCTTTCAATCCAGGCCTCGGTAAATCCCTTAACCATCAGAGTTGGGGTGAAGAAAGGGGCGACGCCATTCACACGAATGCCAAGCTTGGCAGCGTGTATTTGTGAGGCTCGCAAGAGACCAGTAATCCCATGCTTGGAGCTTATGTAGCCAGCTACACCCGTCGTGCCAAAGTACCCAGAAGTAGAACTAGTGAGGACGATGGAACCTCGCGAGTTATCGGGGAAGCAAGGCTCGTTCTCCTTCATGTGAAACATGGCGAGCCGTATAGCTATCAAAGGTTAGTCACGACGTCAAAATCAGCAGGTGACAAGACACTTACTATTCAGGGTACCCTTGAGATTAATATCAATCACCTTGGATACTTCTGTCGCTTCTTTCAACTCCCCATTCTCGTCCACGTCGTCCATATTCATACAAGACGCACTCTCCATGACACCGGCGTTGGCGACAACAAACTCAACACTACCAAATTTGGTCACGGTTTGCTTGAATAGCTGCTTCATGTCATTCCAATCAATGATGTTGGTAGGCACAAATATCGCCTTGGTTGGATCGGGGAGAGATGTGATGAGTGCCTCAGCTGCAGAGCGTGAGTACTCGAGATCAGAGAGCACCACATTTGCTCCATTCTGGGCAAACAGTTTGACGATATGAGAGCCAATTCCGCCTGCAGCACCGGTGACTATTGCAGTCTTGCCCCGGATGGCCCTGAGGCCGTCATGGTTGATGGTACTTGAAGACATTGCACCAAATTCCGTGGAATATGTCACTTTGAAGAGACAATGGGGTGTTAGGACCGAGTCTCTCGGTGCATTATATCCGACCCTGGTGTGCCTAATCCTCGGGATGATACCATGTCCCAGGACCGACAGAGACAGCCGGGGCGTGCCGCCCTACCCCTCATCCCCCGCAAACTGTGACATGGGGATTGGCTCGTCGTTCTCGCCAGATCGCCGCATGTGGTGTACACGAGGACTGTGTGCCAAGGTGACTCGGGGACACTAGCAAAACTCCGGTGAGGGCCGAAATGGGCAGCGATCAACGATGCCCTCCTAAGCTAGCCCTTCCTTCAGCCGATCCTTCGCCATCGTCAGTATATCACAACCGGGATTTTGCACGGTCTCGTATAAGACTAGATGCCATTCGATATACATCTGGTTTATTCACCAGTCTTCGGTTCTTAGTACGGAGTAGTTACATGCTACTCATCTCCAGCCCGCGATGGCGTCAATAACGGCAGAACAGGCACACGGCCCTTCTTATCAAGATGATGTCAAGTCGCAAAAGAAGACCTCTTCATCTGGTCATAACTACAAAGGTTTCATAGCCGGGAGCCTAAGCGGCGTTGCAAAAGTTACTGGTAAGCAAACCACGAAATCCATTGATCCACATGCTGATGCGTCCCCAGTTGGGCACCCGTTCGACACCATCAAAGTTCGCCTCCAAACCACGAACTCATCACACTTCACCGGCCCAATGCACTGCGTACGACAAACGATCCGCCACGAAGGCCTCGGTGCTCTATACAAAGGCTTCACGCCGCCATTAATTGGCTGGATGTTTATGGATTCCATATTACTTGGCTCCTTCAATGTTTACCGGCAACATCTGAAACAGCGTGAATTCTTCTCCAGCCGAGAGGTGAATTCGTGTTTTGCTCATGGAGTCGCCGGAGGTCTGGCAGGCTGGACTGTGAGCTTCATCGCTGCACCCGTTGAGCACATCAAGGCGAGATTGCAAATCCAGTATGCAAGCAGCAGTACCAGATTGTACTCGGGGCCGATTGACTGCACGAGCAAGATATACCAACATCATGGTATCTCGGGCGTCTTTCGAGGCCTATCAGCCACCCTCATCTTTCGAAGCTTCTTTCCATCTTCTGGGCTATCTACGATGTTGTAAACCGTCGATTACACGAGCACACACAATTGAGCACGCCGTTGATCAACTTCTTGGCTGGAGGAGTTAGTGCTCAGGCGTATTGGCTGGCTGGATATCCGACCGATGTCGTCAAGCAGCGAATAATGACGGACCCGATGGGCGGCGGCTCGGGAGATGGCCAAAGACGTTTTTGGCGATGGAGAGATGAGGCTAAAGCGGTTTATACAGAATCAGGATGGAGAGGGTTCTGGAGGGGATTCGCGCCGTGCTTTTTACGAGCCTTTCCAGCCAATGCTATGGCGGTCATGACATTTGAGGGTGCTATGAGAGCCATGTCTACTGTAGATGATGATTCATCAGCTCGAACACTGTGATACCAAGAATTGGATGAAATAATCTAGATATCTATAGGATTTAAATTCTAAGTACCCGTTGAGACAGTGAGCCCGCCATCTATAACCAAAGACTGCCCAGTGATATACTTGGCGCTGTCGCTAGCAAGAAAAGAGACAGCATTCGCAACATCAAAGGCGCTCCCCATACACCCCATTGGAACATTGTTCTGCGTAATCTTCTCAAACATCTTTCTCTCGGCTGGGTCATCGCTAAGTCCCATCCTTTCAACCAGCGGTGTAAGCATCAAACCCGGCACAACGCAGTTCAACCGTATGCCCTTGCCTGCAAATGTTGCCGCTGTGACTTGAGTGAAGTGAATGACTGCGGCCTTTGCACTATTGTATGCGACTTGTGGTTTTCCAAGGTAGCGGATGCCGGCGATGGAGGCGTTGTTGACAACTACCCCCGAGCCCTGCTTTTCCATGATAGGTAGGACAAAGTGGCAACTCAGATAAACGCTCTTGAGGTTGAGATTTATTTGTTGATCCCAAGCAGTTTCAGGTAAAGACACAGCATCGCCTGATATCGGCATCCCAACATTATTGACCAAGATGTCGATGCGCCCGTGCTTGTCTAAACAGCTCTTGACAACTCTGGCAACGTCGTCGGATGAGGTAACATCAGCTACCATGACCTCACAAGGCCCTGGAAGACGAGATTTGGTGTTATTTGCCGACTCGAGATTAATGTCGCAACCAAAAATTATGGCGTTATTTTGAGAGAGTCTGTAAGCGATGGCGGCTCCGTTGCCCCATTGTGTCGAGCTGGATGCGGTTGTTTGCCCGATGCCCAAAACGAGGGCAATCTTGCCGGATAAGTCGGGATATACTGCGTGACTAGACATGATGACTGGATGTTGTATCAAACACTGAAGGTTTACTTGGCGACATATCGCTTTGGTCGGGGGTAGCACGTTGGTGTGCTAAATACCTGGATCCGTCAGGCCTCGAACCACGAGCGTGAAGCAACAAAACGCCAAGTTAGTCTCGGGGATCTTTACCCATCTCCGCCTTTCACCATCTGCGCATTATTTGCCTGATTCCGTCGACACGCAGAGTGGGGGACAGGGATGGCATCCTTGCGGGGTACTGTATAGGCGAGAAGACGAGCACGCGTGCCGGGGACACTAGCAGACTCCGAGGGCATTCATGGATAAACATGCCCGTGTCTGGTATCCATTTTGGAGTGTCATGGCCATGGCAATGGGTTCTGTCAAAGTAAGTTTAGACGGGGCGTGATGGGTCCGCACTCTTCTGACATGGAGCTATTGGTTCTACCCCTTGAGAGCCCTGACTCGACCACGCAACCCTCCTAGCACAAGTGCGAACACTACAAGACAGAACTTGCCCGGAGTAGCTCATCTCTCCCCGGGGTGACGTCGTTTAGCCTGTGCCGTGTCGATCCACTTCCCCGCGTTCCCCAGGTTTCCCCACAAAGTGTTCATCCGCGAGGCCGATCGTATAAGTAGTTGGCCTCAAACAGGCCCAAGTCTCTCTGCTCCTTTCCAACTCATACACACGCAGCATCACACATCTCGAGACGTCAAACAGCCATGGATAATGCAAAGGCATCATGCGACGTTGAGATGGCAGAGAATGCCTCCAGTCGCAGCGGCGAGGTGTTGACCGAGGAGCAACGCGCTATTGAGAAGAGGTAGGTCAGCATGAACGAGGATTCTATCGCGATACTGACAGGCGCAAGGCTTGTTCGAAAGATTGATTCTCGATTACTTCCTCTGACCGCAGGCATCTACTTGCTCTGCTACCTCGATAGATCCAACATCGGTCAGCTGAGACCTTCCCCGAAGACCACAAGTGACTCGTGCTGAAGTTGAATAGGCAACGCCAAAATCATGAACTCGGATACGGGAGACGACATAATGCAGACCCTGAACCTCAGCTCGAAGCAATACATCATCGCCCTCATGGTCTTCCTCGTCGCGTACTCGGTATTCGAAGCCCCGAGCAACATGGCCCTCAAGATACTCACACCGAGGAGGTAAAGCTATAACCCGGATCCAATATCATATAAGAGGCTGACTTGAGGGTATATAGGTGGCTTGGGTTCCTCATCATCGCCTTCGGAGCTCTCTGCGCGGGCATCGGAGGGGTGACCAAGGTCACTGGGCTTACTGCACTCCGTTTCTTCCTCGGTGCGAGCGAGGCCGGCGTTTTTCCCGGCATGATCTATTACTTGACATTTTGGTATAAACCGGACGAACGTGCCTTGAGGATCGCTGGATTCCTATGCAGTTCTACCCTGGCGGGTGCTTTTGGCGGGTATGTTCGGGACTATCGACTTAAGAGGTTCTTCCTGGATGCTAACACTCATACAGGAGTATCGCTTACGGAGTCGGGCACATGAATGGTGCCGGTGGGTTGGAGGCTTGGCGATGGCTTCTCATTCTGGAAGGCGTGCCGTCAGGTACCTTACCCTTCCCATACCGTGGGCAATCAATTCTAACTTGGCAGTGATTGTTGGCGTATACGTATTCTTTTTCCTCACCAACTATCCCAAAGACGCCTCCTGGCTCACCCCAGAGGAGAAAGAGGTACAATCTCTGCGAATGGGAAGCGAACGCGATGCAAGGTAAGAAAACAACAAGCTTGTCCCACGGTCTAGGCTGACAAGCTTGACAGCGAACAAAAGATCAACTGGATGGATGCAAAAGCCACCCTGAAGGATGTGAGGCTATATGCACACTACTTGGCCTACACGGGTATAGGGTGCGGCGTTGCTTCTCTGTCCCTGTTTGCTCCAACGATTGTTTTGGGACTGGGCTTCCAAGGCCTACGTGCCCAACTGTTCACCGTGCCTCCTTACGCGTTTGCCTATTTCTACACTATCCTCTTTGCATATCTGTCCGATCGACTGCAGAATCGTGGGCTTGTTGCTGGAGCCACGTGCACCGTGGGAACCATTTGCTTCCTCGTCCTTGGTAAGCCAGAGCCTATCCTACTCCCTAACTCTGAGGATGCTGACTATTATAGGTCTCCTCCCCGGAGAAGCATTCCTAGCTCGCTATGTAATCCTCTGCCTTGCAACAGCCGGTGTTTTTGGCGGCCTGCCGGCACTCTGCGCGTGGGTCGGCGATAATGTCACCAACACGACCGCCATGTCCATCGCCACAGGCATGAACATTGCGTTCTCGGGACCGGGGCAGATAGCTGGAGTGTGGATCTACCGAGCACAAGACGCGCCCTTGTACCGCCTCGGGCACCTTGTCAACGCCGGGTTCCTCGCCATGACGACGCTGTTGTGCTTTGGGCTGACGATTTATTATCGGAAGTTGAACTCCAAGTTGGTTAGTGCGGGAGAGAGGCCCTACTACAAGCCCTGAGCTGCCTCTTTGTACAGGTAATAGAAAGAGCTTGTTGTATGCTGTGATATCTGGTCGTATACGTGTAATATTGAGAGTTATTTCCAGCACTGGCAATTTTCAATTCACCCACTTTCTGTCTTTATTTAAACTAGCTGGTGAAATGATTAAGCGTGTGCAGAGTTCTAGAGTGGTGATAACGCGCATCTTTGAGCGCATGTGCGACACTTCGACGGGCCATGGTGTTGGATTCAAGGGAGGCCGTCCCCATACTCCCACGAAAGACGGGCTGGACGCTTGTTCATAGGATAGTCATTATTATAACACTCGCCGGCTTGACATATCCCGTCACCGCAAAAGTCGGGCCCAGAGCCGCACTTTCCTTGGAGATTGCAGCAGTCCCCCCATTCTCCGCAAACACGGAGCGTATGCCTGCCCTCAACCAGGCCACATATCCCGTCAGTCGAGACAATAACGCGGAGTTCGCAGTCACCGGCGCCTTTGTAGCAAAGACTAGGCGTACAGTCCCGTCTTTAAGTCCAGTCAGCAACGCACCGTCAGCGAAGAAAGACAGCATACCCCTCGGTTGCCACATGTCCAAGTTTCAGAGTTGCAACAGGGATTTTCCGTCCCGCGACAAGTGGCGTCGTTATACAGAGGGCCACAATGTCCATCATAGGCCCTGAGTGGTTCAATAACTAGGTAGAAAGCACGCGTCAGAGTCCATATTCATGACTAAGGTGTTAGCAGTGGACTAGGACTTACATCCTTGGACGCAATACTTGGTATAGGGCCGAATTCTCTCGCAGTCAGGCTCCAAAATAGGATTCAGTTCAAACAGGGTGCTGATGTCTATGTGATAATCGTCGGCAAGTTTTTGGCATGTTGAAGAGTCGACCTCTTGGTATGTGTCAGCCCACCATCGGCAATTGAGATCTCCCGCCTCGAATTTCTTCCTAATAGGAACGCTGTATGTAGGTTTGGGACGGGGAGGATGACTGGAGAAAGCGGCCCTATTGTGCCTGGTGTTCTCCCAGGCGTGCGGCTTGCACCCTCCAGTACCTGTGCCCTCGGCCGTCGCTTCATCTGTGAACGAAGAGACGGAAAAGAAGGCGATGGTAATGGTAAGTGTTTGAAGGAAGCGACCCATCATGGCTGCTGGGGAGACGCGGGGACGTCGTGAATGTTGTCACTTGAAGTCAAGGCCGAGGAAGAAAATTATATCGTGAAGAGAATAGTTAACGAGTGAACATACGTCTGTTCCGGTAGAAACTCGGTCTAAGTGTAGGCACCAACAGGGGACATTGATCAGGACCAACTGGTAAGATTCGTTGTTTCGGGTTAGGGCCAACAAGGGACCACGATCCTTCGAAGCTGTGCGTGCACCAGCTAAATACGAGATGTGTCGATAAAACCCCCCAATTGTAACGAAACACTATATCACTGACCATGTAAGATATGCGAGCGTACATAGGTATCTAAAACTTAGGCCTCACCCAGGTACTTAGACTCGAAATCTCATCATAGCTAACTGGTCCGCGAATATTGACATGATGTAACGGAAATCCCGCCCTGTGATTGGCCGAGCACAAGCCCTATTGTGGGGCTCTCATTGTTATTAAAATTAGCTCAAACGGCATTTCCTTTGTAGAAAAACAAGGCTCTTTTGACCCTCTTTCAGGTGCTCCTTTATGTGCAAAAATAGCTGCTAGTCACACATGATGATGGGGTGCTGGAAAGAGTTTAGCCGACGGCTTGAAAAGTTCGGATTAATGATAATCCGAGAACCTCCGGGCTACCTGGATACCCAACTCCACAGTCTAATTTACTTAGCATTTCCCCTTGTTCACCCCTTGTTCATATTTCTGTGAAGAATGCCTCCCTCTTTGCAAAAAGCTACCAATACAGCTCAATCTACCCCAAAACCGCGACCCCCAAGCTGGTATTGCCGCTTGGTGGTTCTTGGGATTAAGAAAAATCGAGACATACAGCCGCACGACTTTGATGAAGATCTTTCCGACCTTGAAGAGTCGGGCGACACAGCTGAGAACGACGCCTTCGCAGAGGAAGAATGCGGGTGTGAAGGCTCAGATTGTGAATGCGAGTCTCTGGATGGCGACACGGGCGACAACCAGAGTGAGAAGTCATACAACGGTTCGGATGCCGATTACTACTACGAATTAAAGGAAGAACGGGAAGAACGAAAACGCGAGCTGCGAGACTTGAGAGAAAAGCAGCGAAAAGTGAAGGAAGAACTACGAGTTTCTGAGATTCAGAAAGAGAAAGAGGTCCAGGAAGCCTACGAAAACCTGCAGGAACTTCTCCGACGAGGCGACACTCCTCCCAAACTTGATCCCCTTTTCCGCAAGAATTTCAAACTGTATTCCGTCGACCATTTCGATTACCGCCATAATGACGTCGATTTCGGGTCTAAATACATCGATTTTTACTCCCTAGAGGACAGTACCTCACCAGGAGACAAGCCTCGGTCAAAGGACAAGGCACCACGAGGCGACGGCCACATATATTTTAATGGAAGTTGTGACTATGATTTCAGTCGCTTTCGGCAACGGAAAAAAGCCAGCCTCAAGGAACACCGGCTCAAAGGTGACGACAAATTCGACGTCAAAATCTGCTTTATAAGCAATGATTATATCATTGTCACTGTTCCGCGGGAACTGGTGTTTATGGACATATCCCCGCCTCCGTCGGCCCCGGAAGTGTTCAAGTTTATGGGCGTTCGCTTCGACTTCGAAAAGGAGAGGCAACGGGTGCTCGCGAAAAGGAAACGCTCG
This sequence comes from Fusarium albosuccineum, assembly GCA_012931995.1. Lineage (NCBI taxonomy): Eukaryota > Fungi > Ascomycota > Sordariomycetes > Hypocreales > Nectriaceae > Fusarium > Fusarium albosuccineum. Next base: position 28,657 of record JAADYS010001494.1, read on the forward strand.
CCATCTCCTCAAGAGTCTTGGTTTGAGAGTACCCATCCTTATTTATAGGCAGAGAGGGCAACATAAAACTAAAGAACACAATTTTTACTCTTTATCGGTATCTCAACAAGCCTACTACTGCATGATACCGAACCTTTCATTTGTAACAAGCTATCCAATGGGATTTATAGAACTCAGGCGGTTATTAGATTCGATAGAGAGCACAAGAAAAAATAAGTTTGTTTCATTTTATTAACTTTACTTTAAATTTAAATTAACCGCAATACTGTATTGACATGCGTCACATGAACCACGTGCCTTATTGTCTGACCTATATTATCCGCCTGCTGTGCACCAACTGGGTATACACGAACTATTTCAACAAAACGCCCAATGGTAATGGAATACTGACCAATAGGTATCTAAGACATTGAGGTTTATTGGCATTCGCTTTAACTACAAAGAGGAGATGATCAAAAACATTGGGAAGGCATAGCCACCCTTCATTGGTGCAAAGCAGTGACCCAATGCCAGACTAACTGTTCTTGTTTGGCCAAGAACAGTTGGCAATCTGAGTGGTCCATCGCTGGTGTGGTTTGCAGGCTCGGTTCTGGGTTTCGGAAGAAGTAGTGGCGACGGTAACACACGGTTTAGACACGCATGTTTTAAACGCCAAATACTAGTAATACATTCCAACGCCCATTACGTTAATTGAACTATCTGGCCATTACTCGGGCATTTGTTTCTCGCCCCTGCAGTGTTTGATAATCCAGGGGTGTTCCTGGACTTCATGCAAGGGAATTCTCTGATCTGGGTCAAGGACAAGTAGCTTCATGAAGGGTTAGTACCATCTTGGCGTTGACAAAGGCAATACGACAACTCACTCTTTTGATCAGGTCCTTCGCCTCGGGGCTGATAAAGGAAGGAATAGTCATATCTGCCTTTGTGATTCTTTTTTGCGTCATAACGGGTGTATCCTCAAAGGGTGCCTCCCCAACCAAGAACTCATACGTCAAGACCCCCAGGGACCACAAATCCACCTTCTCGTCGTAGAATTTGCCGTATCTCCTTGGGTCGACCATCTCAGGAGGCAAGTAGTCCAACGTACCACACTGGGTGAGCCTGCGACTACTTGGCGCATGAACACTCCAGCCAAAGTCCGACATCTTTACTTCTCCATGAATACCAACGAGGATATTCTCAGGCTTAATGTCCCGGTGGATGACGTGTTTGCGATGGAGAAATCGTAAAGCGGTGGCCATTTGCGCAATGTATTGCGCTGCCCTCCACTCTGGGAAACGACCTGCTTTCCGTAGGTGCTTGTATAGTTCCCCTTTGCCAGCGAATTCAAGTATCAAGAAAATTCGCTTGGTGTCGTCAAAGTGACCGTACAGCCGCAGGATATTGGGATGGCGTAGGTGACTCTGGATCTCGACTTCCCGACGCACTTGCAGTTGGGCGCTGCCTTGAATCTCTTCCTTATACAGTACTTTCAAGGCACAAATGAAGCCACTTTGTCGCTCCCGTGCGAGGTACACTCGTCCAAACTTTCCCTTGCCCAAGGACTTGCCAATCTCGAACATGCCCAGATGAAACTTCTTGACGCTGGGTTGCTTGATAAGAGGAGCGGCGTTTTGTGCTGCATTGACCGCTTCCGGTGACACAACAGAGAGGGGCTTTCGAATCGGCAGAGGAGCTTGTCCGCCTTTTGCTACTTGAGCAATTCGTGAGGGGACAGCAATGGCGGCTTTGCTGTGCTGCTCATCAACAGCATCCTCAGAGTCGTTTGGCGCGCGGGGCTTGTCCGAAAGTTGGGTGATAGTGGTTGCAACCTGCTCGCTACCATCAATTGTGCTCTCAAAGCCCATCATCAGGGTTTCATAGGCCGTGCCTACCTTGGTCTTCTGCTGCATCTTGGTCCTGTAGCGTGCATCATTCTCATTCTCATCTCGGACAGACAACAGCCGTAGACGAGCCTCGAGCGACATATCGGCCATCTTCCCGTCGTCTAAAATTCAAGAAAGAAGACAAAAAACAACGCGTCGAGAACAGTAATATTAATGCACGGACCACGGCTGGAGAGACTCGCTATGGAGGGTATAAAAGTCAAAGGCCTTTGTGATTAAATCTGGACCAAAAGAATGCTCCTGAGATTTATTTGTTGGCGGAGTTTGTTGTTGCTATAGCGACAGGCTGCAATCTTAGCGACGGATTAAGGAAAAGTGCTGGCATTCGTTGACCAGTTGTAGAAGGAAAACTAGCGCTTGACAACCAACAACACGTTGCATCGAATGCTCTCGCCAAACTTGTAGCCAAAGGGAGGTCTATACAAACATTTAACTTCGCACTTGGTGAGAGCGGCTATACCGTGTTAGGTAAATAGCGGGAACGGTCGGGCTAGACCCCTGGTCGAATCTATTACAACGAGGAGATGATCAAAAACATTGGCAACGCTTCACTGTTGCAAAGCAGTGACCCAATGTTAGACTAACTCTTCTTTTTGGCTAAGAACAACGTTGGCAATTTGAGTGATCTCTAAGAAGATGGACGTCCACCAGCAACACAGGGATGCCCGTTGATTTGTTCAGAGAAACCGTTCCTTCGATAACTCAGTATCCAAGCTCCGCCAATCGCTTCATTTGCCATGCCCCGTATTCTTCGTCGGACATGAGTTCGTCCTCAGCCCAATCCTCGACCTCCTGACATAGACTCTCCTGGGCATAGTAAACTCCGATGCACAAGGGACAAAACATGTGGTAACCGCAGCCAGGGCTATGTTCGATCGAGGTGAAGTCCTGCATAATCTCTCTTCCGCCTCCACAACCCGGGCAATGCCATCGCCCATTCCAGCAGAGACCGCATGCACCCTTTTCCACCCGTGAGATCATATCTGGAACCTCGATTTCATGAAAAAGAAACTTCTGATCTGGCGTCAACATGTTGATTGGGATCATAACGACGGCAGCATTGGCGTCCGGTAGTTCGAAAGGGCGTGCATCTTCGAGCTGCTGTAAGGGCCCTTGAAGATATTTCTCATAAATCCACATTGACCATCCATTTTCAATTTCACCACATGGATTCCAACCTTTAAGAAATCTGCAGCAGAGGGCGGATTCCGTTCCATTCTGCTCCACTCGTACGGGGTACACCGGGTCGCAAGAATGGCAATCAGCATCGAGTTCAGCCCAAGCAAGTATTTCCATCCATATTTCGGTAGGAAGGCACTTGTTGCTTGTTTTGGTGGAGATGCAATTTGGCGATCGACGGATTGTCTCGCCAACGAAGTGGATTGCGAGAGAGTCTTGATCGAGGATGAGAATCGATCCTCGCTCCACTAGAAGGTCGATATCGGAAGTTTCGACGGGTTTCATGTTGTCGAAATTCGATTCTCTCAAAGCGAATGATGACAATGTTGTTTTTGTGACGGGCTGCGCGAAAACTTGGACGACTTCCGATCCTGTATGGTTGAAGTTGGCGAAACGTGGGGGAAATCCGCAAAGATCTGTATTTATAGGCCTTTTTATCTTCTCTCGAGAAGAGTAAAAGTGGTCTCTTTAGGCATAAGAGTTATCTTGCATTTCAGAATTTTATTAGGTTTGGTGTGATGCAGTATTAAGTTTACTGAGGTGCTGCTGAAGCGTAAAGACTGTTTTTTTTCGGTCTTGTGGGTAGCCTCCTTGCCTTCGGCAAGAGAGATTACTGATTAACTACTATATTTATAGAATACTACTTGATCTTTATGAAGGTCTATATAACTATCTGCTTGCGCTCTTCCCCATCAAGGGTCTGCTTTTCACTAAGGTACTCAAAAAGAATACAGTTAGTCTGCATAACAAATGCCCAAAGAGACCTTCTGATATAGGAATACGCGCTCTCAAATGTAATGACGCAAGATTCAAGCGCGTTTTCATGCGGAATGTGTATACCGACCCACTCCAAGGCAAAAGAGGCCAAGTACATCGTAGACGTAGAGAGAGTTTCAACAAGGTCCTAGACTTTGAGCTTGGCTGCAATTACTTGGGGTTTATTCTGTTTAACGGCGCTGCATTTGTCATAGCCTGCAACCTCTTTGTGTTGCATATGGATCAGAGTTTCTCTTATGCATGTGGTAACAAAAGACTACTGTCAGGCAACCGTGGTAGGATAAAAAGAGCTGATGTCGAATTTCATGCCTTAGCCGATAGTCCTATACTAGGAGATATTAAGTCTTGGTGAAATAACAAGGTATATAGCTATATATACTTTAATTCGAGATGAGTTGCCCAACAGCATCATAGAACTTGGGCAGCGTATTTGAAGGTGTCTGTTTAAAAATAAATTAACCACAATGCTGTGCTGACGTGCATAACGAAAATCACGTGCGTAAGCGTCCACTCTACATTATCAGGCTCATGACGTTTCCACAACAGCACATTAACCCCTCATACGACACTTCTACTACCAATAACGTCTTGATCAGGGGAAATGACAGTATTGTATTATATCCGTTCCGGTAAGTCCTGCCTCATCCGACTGATGACATTGGCGCTTATCCTATAGGCGGCAAGCTACTCACCGGTGTCTACCGATGGAGGGATTTTGATGACGACGGGAAGAATCTGAAGTTGTTCGCAGAGTGTGTGACTGGCAAGGATCCAGGTATGGCTCCTTGAATCTAAGAGTCTTTTGTATTCTAACGGTTTGCAGATCAGTTACTCGAATCTATAAAAAAAGGCCTGCCCGTGGGATGGCGCAAAACCTACGATGTTGTGAACCCTTTCGGGGATACGCGTAGCGACGAGCTCGAGAGTGTCTGGCTATTTGATCTAGAAACTGACACTCTTTTCCTTCGAAAGAAAGACGGGTTCTCTTCCGCCAGCCTTGCTCTCGCACGTCAGCGTGAGCTCAACATGACCGACTTCACAGCAGTATCCTCACCTGACCCAACCGATCATATCGATCAACTGATCCTGGATGGAACCTGGGAGCCTGATTTCAAATGCATTTCAGAGACAAAGTCTCTCCCTAGAAAAGTCTTGAGAGATTTTGTTTACACATGGCGCCATGTACTCCGGAGACAGCAGAACGATGCTACGTTCTCCAGGCTTGCGCATGCCGTTTTAAGTATTGCGACACTCAAGTTGTCGGTTGTTGAACGATCCGCATTCGATCATAGCCCAGAATATCCGTGGGTCTCGATTGAAGATCTCCCACAGTGGGATGTACCGAACAACAACTTCTTCCGAGCTGGAGCCTCTTGGTTCGTTTTGACACAAAACGTACTGGATGGAGTGGACCTTGTTCGACAACACATCAAGAACCGAAATGAAGATGAGAAGACCTTCTCTGCTGATGTTGAAACCTACGCCATCCTTACGCTTCGTCACATAGTCCTCTGTCGTGTTGGTAAAAACGACCTGGAATGGACTCGACCAGAAGTGTTCTTCAACAGCGAGGAGACTCTATCAGACAGAGCAGTCGACATGCTTCTTTGGGCAGCGCGCTCATCGCCAGCGCAAACACTGCTTCATAAACTTCCCATCGAGATCCAAGATTCGATCCTTTACTTGTCATACCACAGCCCTGTTGCAGCAGCCACCGGCTCTATTGCACCAGTCATACTGGGTTGTCAACTGGGACTTGGCTCACCAGATATGCGGGGTGATAGGGAAAACCGGCTTGAGTTAGAGCCACGCAAGAGAAAACGCATGAGATATTCTCCATATGAATGGAAAATTCATTTGGCGGAAGGGTTCACTGGTGTGTCCTATAAGCGGAAGTGGTAGGCACCGACATTTATAGGTGGTGTGGTACAGAAATCGAAGGCTGATGGAGGTTTTGAGTACACTGATGCTTTATGTCTATGTAAAAGCGTTCTATCTATAGAGATGTTTACGTCCTGTTGCTAAGTGGAAAATGAAATAAATAACAAAAAGCCGACACTTCATTGTACCAACTACGTACTAGCCAGATCCCACCGGTCAGTAATTAGCAACGCTGGTCCCCAGTGATCATGCTATTGGCAGAAGAAACCGTCTCTCCCATTCCCATCGCGTCCTTCTTGTCTCTTCCACCAACCTTCAAGAGTTGAAAGCCATTGGTGATGGGCTCGCTACCGCGGAGCAGCAGCCCAATCTCACCAGGGTGGAACCAATTCATCCACCCCAGAACAGTAAACATGAGCAAGCCGTCAAAGACAAAAACGTAGGCTTCGCTCCTCATCAACTGTCCGTCATTGCCTTGGAGGAACTCGATGACCCTGAAAAGACTCCGCACCCAGATCAGGACGCCTGTCACGTACAGCGTGATCAGATAGGCTTGCCAACGGACCATCGGGTGGGATGCGCTCGTGGTGGGGTTCTTTCGAAGGCGGTGGTGGTAGAGGGCGGCGACGATGATGAAGAATCCGAAGAATGTCAATTGCACGAAGAGACCAATGACGACAATCTTTTCTCCGAGGTCTTGGCTGCCATCGGAGGCCATAAGACCGCCACCTATAGGGGTTAGTATTTGGTAGAGTTGGGCGATGCGGAATCTAGGACATATCAGCAGCTTGCATGAACAGCGAGATCACATCACCAGTCACAAAGATCTTAGTGAGCCATCGTCGCCTGATAAGAGCGATATGCTCGCCCTCAGTAAGCAGAATAATGCGGCCCAATATCATGTAGATTGAGGCTGCCATCAAAGCCGGAGCGATGAGGATCAACAGAGTCTGCATGATGTACGGTCCCATGGTCCAACAGCCAGGATCTTGGGTCGCGCCGAGGATTCTGCCGATGTATCCGATGACCTCAGCTGTTGCAAAAGAGTTAGTCTGTATCATTTTAAGAGTTGAATGCTTTCCACCTACCGCAGCCGCCTACTACTAGAGCACAGAGGTACCAAGTTCGTGTTCTCCAGACCTGAACCACATGGAGGCCCGTGGTGAGCGCGCAGGACCACAAAGATTGCATTAGCTGCAAGTGAGGGCTCGTAGCGATAGTATGCAAAGTCTGCATCTTTGTAATTCGGATCGCAAACACCGTTTGGCATGGTTGTGGTTTTGGGCTAATCGGCCGAGTTCGGGAGAGTGGCAGTGGTCAAGACGATCGAAGAAGTCGTGGGAAGACGGTTTTCGAGTCGCTTTGAGGTGAAAGAAGTTGTTGTTTGAGATTAATAGTACAAGAATGAACCTCTAAATGGAATTCAAAGGAGCCTTATATCTAAATCATCATTTCTAATAAAATATCAACTCGGCTCCGTGGAATCCTCCTCTTGCAAGCGTATGGCGTATAAGCTGACACCAACATGGGCGCTACCGACTCAGCCTCAGCTCGGATTGATCCACAATATCGATAACGAAGGCGAAGCCGCGCTTCAGATGATAGGCAGCCAATCACAGCCCAGTTTCAGTAAGCCAAGTTCGTTTAGTCTCGGATAGCAATACGACGCCCGTCCGTAACCCGAGAAATGCGAGAAATGCGAGATTCCGACTTTAAATCAAGACTCCATCACAACAAAACTTGCATCATTCAATCCATATTATTAATATGCAGCAGCAGCAACAAGCTAGGAGGCCAAGGCGCAGCCACGCAAAGTCTCGGAACGGCTGTGCCAACTGCAAGCGCCGCAAGGTCAAGGTAAAACACGCCCGGGTCCTCCGGAGTCTTGGGCTTACCATGTGCAGTGTGATGAGGAGCACCCTGTCTGTTGGAACTGCAAGAGACACGAGTTTGCCTGTAGCTTCTCTCAGGTCGAGGCTCATCTTACTATCCGCACTGAGACGCGTTACATTGCGCGGCTCTTGCCAGATCTCAATGACCCCTCAAACAAGCCCCCTGAGGGCCATCAAGAGACATCAACGACCCCCGAATCATCCCATGATCCAACCCCCCTCACCCATCTAGATCCTCTGCCTCCAGGAGAACTCACGCGCCGAGGCTTAGAGTTGATGCACCACTACTGCACCGTCACCGCCAACACGTTATCTCTGCGGCGAGACATGGCGTACGTTTGGCAGGTAGCCGTTGCACGCGAAGGGTACAGTCACTCCTTTGTCTCAGATGGCGTATTAGCTCTTGCTGCAGCTCACAAGGCGTACCTCGTTCCAAATAACTGTGAGGTCTATCTGAAGCTCTGCGATTACCACTCGATAGTTGGCTCCGAAGCCTTTCGGCATGACCTGCAAAATTCCACCAAGCAAGAGTGGACGGCCCAGTTCGCCTTTGCTTCCGTACTCGTCCTTTATGCGTTTACCCTACCGGCCAGGTCCATCAAGCAGAAACTCGACGATCCTATCGCTCGTCTCCTAGAGCTGGCCAGCCTGGCTCGGGGCATGAGGACCAGTCTATCGCCACTAGTTGCGCGAATCTTCGTTTCCGAGTTTGCTCCTCTTGCTTATGGAGTTTGGCCAGCAAAGATTGACGGAGGTTTGACTGGGTAAGTAGCTCTGAGTCGACTTGGCACCAGCCATGCTGATTGAATACTGGGCACATACAGACATCCCTCCCTCGACGGCACCTTTCTTCCCAACGACTTTTGGGATGCAACGGCCCGACTCCGAGCCTTTCAGCAAATCGAGCTTCCGCTCCACAGCCGCGCTCATTATCAGGACACGGTAGATAAGCTCGAGCATGCCGCTCGAATCATCTCCGTCGCGGGTGCTTCTCCCGAGATTGGCGCGATCGTTACATGGTTGCAGGACGTAGATGGCTGCATCTTTGTCGACATAGCGGCCTATAAGCCACCTGCCCTGGTTCTTCTGGCATATTTCTGCGTCTTTCTTGCTGGCATGACGAAGAACTTTTGGTATGTTCGGGGATGGGGTGAACAATTATTTGGACGCGTCGAAGTGCTGCTCGAGAGTCATGGTCGATTCACACCGCTTCTTGAGTGGCCCAGGAAACACCTCGATTACTTATAGAGGGCATAGACCCAGATTCTTAATGAATTAATACGATCAATATCGGTTTAGAAGTGTTTTTAGCTCCACTCAAAATTACCGCACGTTGAGATCCAGATGGGGAAAGCGAGGGGATTAACATTGGGTTGTTGATTTAAGCTTAAACCATCATAGGGCAGAACTTTCGCATACTCAAACTCACGCTACTCGAGTAGCAACCCAGGTATTTGAAGAAATCACCTAATCAGTCAGTACACGAAGGATCCCAACTTCATGATGCACGCAGCTGACGCATAAAATCGATCCCCACTATTCCCACCTGGGAAACCCCGAGCTCACGGACATTACATGACTTGGACTCCTATGTCCGTAGGATTCACCGTACTGCCGAGTAGCCGGCCGTTTTATCCCCTGAGATCTTAGCCAGATGCCTGTCGCATGATGGCTCGCGCCTGCAAAACGTCCCTCGTGATTGGTCCCCGGTGACTTACATCCGGAACTTTTTCGGATCGACGCGCGCGTGCAATGCTGACACTCATGAGAGACAAAACTCATCCTCTGGTAGAAATTCGCGCTTCGTTCTAGTGTAAACAACATCTACCCATATCACCGGCAAGATGAGTACAACAGCCGCACCGCAGCTTGATGCCCTCAAACCGGACACCTCGGCCGAGCCCAAGAAGCTGTCCGGCGTGGCGCTCTACTCTCGTTTCGCGTTTGCCGGCGCCGTCTGCTGTTCCGTCAC
>JAADYS010001495.1:0-46442 GCA_012931995.1 Fusarium albosuccineum
TGGCATGGTTGAGGCCGCATCATCTCATCCCATTCTCCTCGCCCTCCCCAACCCCTCCCAGATCCTTTCGTTGAGCATCCCGTGAGCCAGCATGGTCACCACCGCAAGTCCGATCATGTAGAAGTCCAGAGCCGCTTGCTAGATGATCAGCCTGTGAAACCGGATGAGGCTGCTTCTAGACACTTGAATGTACCAGTTGAGAGATTGGAGCAGTTGAGCAAAGACTACAGGGAAGTTTTTCTTGGGTTACTTGGCGGCATCAAAGATCACATCAACAAAGAGTTTCTCAAGACTACCGGCCTTCATACACAAACATGGCGCAGTTCAATCAGGCAGAGAACTTCTATATCATTCCATCAATCCGCTCTATCCATTGCAAGCATTGCGGAGGATTCCTCATACCTAACAACAACACACTTAGCAATCACATCCAGGTCTGCCTGGAACGTGAGACTAATTTTCGCGAGCTAGCCGAAGTCTGCTCATACTTTGATATCTCCGCTCGTGACAGAGCTTCAAACATCATCGAATACCAGCAAACTCTTCAAGCGCCGCCCCCACAACCACCGCTCCCATTCTTTGATGCTCCGACCAGAGGCTATCAATGTCAAGATGACACTTGTCAAAAGTATTTCGTTACATTGCAAGGCCAACGTCTCGAGAAAAAGGTCAACGATCTCTTTCAAGAGTATTATAATCGACTTCACTCGCTCATCGAGAACAACAACGGTATGGCAGCAGATAGTGTCGACCTTCAGAAGTGGTTGGGGACGTTGAGGGCTTCCTCCACTGATAGGTGCCGCAGTTCTGCACTTGGTAAACGAGGGTCGCGTGAATTGGCTGAAAACGGAGTGAATTTCGAATTGCTTGTGATTGCATTCAACAGTCTTGCCTTGGCGTTGTCTTATATAGTTCCAAGTTATGATTATACGTATAAACCCAGAGACTAATTCGTCGCCAAGGTACACAATACTCTTATGATGAGTTCTTGTAAATTCTAGCCTAAGATGGTGGTAAGAAGTCATAGGTTTTAGAAGCTATTCCCGAGTGTTGAGACACACGCGGGGTTTGGAATGCTAGATGTTGGCGGCGCGATGTCTTGATTGTTGTTTCACAGAAACGACTCCCTTACTCGTGCATACTATGCTCAATAGCACCGAATAGAACATCATATTTGAGATTTAGCCGTTGTTGTGTACCCAGTCTGGATAGAATCGATGACTCTGCTACTTGCATCCTCCCCCACCAAAACGGGAGTTCGGTCGGCGGGCCGTCCGGTCACCGTGCCCCACTAGCCGTCACCTCCCCTCTCCGACCCGACCTCCCCCAAACTCTCCCATAACCATATCCAAAAGAGCCATTCCACGTCTTATAGATACAGCGACTCCCGGTCTGCCTTGTTTCTTCTACCACTCTTTGACCTCCCGCATCATGGCGCAGTCCACCGCCCACCGCCGCCTCCTCCAAGAGTACCGCGCCCTCACAAACAACCCGCCCGAGGGCATCACCGCCGGCCCAGTCTCTGAGGATGACCTGCTTCACTGGGAGTGTCTGATCCAGGGCCCCGAGGGCACGCCCTTTGAGGGCGGCGTCTTCCCCGCTGAGCTCAAGTTTCCCAAGGACTATCCTCTTGCCCCGCCGTCCATGAAGTTCCTCGCCGACGTGTGGCACCCGAATGGTTCGTCGCAATCAACGACTCTTGGTCCCAAGTTACTAACGGCCGTCTGTAGTATACCCTAGCGGTCTGGTCTGCATCTCCATCCTGCACCCCCCCGGCGACGATCCCAACCACTACGAGCACGCTTCCGAGCGCTGGTCTCCCATCCAGTCCGTCGAAAAGATCCTCATCAGCGTTATGAGCATGCTGGCCGAGCCCAACGACGAGAGTCCCGCAAACGTCGAGGCCGCCAAGATGTGGCGAGAGCGCCGCACCGAGTACGAGAACAAGGTTCGCGAAGGCGTGCGCAGGATGCTGGGACTATAGGAAACACGGGTGATACACAGGAGTATTGGCGCACTTTCACTTGGCATGGCAGGCATAGCATGGTGTTTCGGCAGCGGTATGGCCGCCCAAATCAACATTCATATACTCATCCTTCCCAAGACTCGCTTCTATCGTGAACATCACTCTACAAACTCCGCTAGTTTCGTGCTCATGCATAATCACTCATAGCCCATTGTCCGCCTTGAACTTGTCCCAGCTCTCATTCAGGGTGCTAAACACCAGACCAGCAATCAACCTCACCTCGGTGCTCGCGTCTTGCGGGAGCTACAAACGTTAGAAGAAGATCCAAAATAGAGGGATAATCATGCTTACCTTGTCGGGATGAGTCTTTGCAATAGCCTTCATGTAATTGATCTTGACCTTGTTGGCCATGACCAGCTCATGAAGGCCCACCTTCTTCCACCCGCTGTTCTCCCACAGCACATTATCGAGACTAGCCAGTAGAGCTCGAAGGTTGTCCCTCTTTCCGTCGCGCCAGGCAGAGATCTTGGCATCGACCTTTTCTGATAGCACAAACTTCTCGTCATCCTCTCGTGCGGCAGCCTCGTTCGCCTGGCGCAAACGAGACACGGCCTCTGAGCTCTTCTGAGGAGCAAGACTAGCAGTTGCTGAAGGCTTCGGCCGAGGCCTGGCTGCAGCCGGCTTGGGTGCTGGCTTGGGCTTGGGCGCAAGAGTGTTCTGGCACCGCTGGCGACCCTTGATGGCGTTGGTTCCGCCAACACCACCCTCAACACACAATTGCCAGACTGCACTAGCATCCGCCCACTTCTCCATTTGTTCGAGAGCCTCGGCTTTCCGGCTCAACGCCTTACCATATAGATCCTTCATGTCTCGATTCTCGTCTGCTCCATTCTCGTTCTTGACGGCGACCGTCTCTCCCTGTCCGTTTCCGGGTCCGATGAGCTTCAGTGCAGTATCGGCATCATCGACGGCCTGCTTTGGCTCTCCAGTTTTCAGAGCAGTCAAGGCGCGGTTGGTAAGGAGAAGGATGGCGAGCGGATGTGTCGGGGGGACGGCCGACAGTGAGGTAGAGTATGACGAGTGAGCAGCCGCATAGTCACCGCGCTTGAAGTGAGCGGTGCCCTGCAGTCGATGTTGTGTGGATGTCTGCAGAGAAACAGGGCTGATGGATGGGATCTCTCGAGCAGGTCGTGGTGAAGGCCTTGAGACCGGTGGCGACGGTCGTTTGGCTTGAGGGGCTGGTCTTGGAGATGGCTGAGCCGGTGGTGAGGGAAGAGACACTGAGGGATTGGGCGCCTGGGAGTTGAAGAGAAGATCGGGTTCCGGTTCAGCTGGCTTGGGTGTAGGTACCGGTGAAGGTGAAGCCGTCTTCTTTCTCCTGTTGGGACTGCTATAAGTCGAGAAGCTATCATCATCAGCTGCCAGCCGGTTAAGTCGTGACTTTGAGTCAAAGGCTGCCGTAGGTGGAGGCGCTTGTTGCTGCCATCGCGGAGCAGGACTGGCACGGCTACCCGCAGAATGAGCAGGTGACTGTCCTCTTGAGGGCTGAGGAGAGGGCCTTTGCTCAGCGGGACGACTATTAGTTCGACGGGGCTGTGGACGACCGCCGCCCTCGAGCATGAGCGCTTCATCCGTAGCATCTGCCCGAGCTTTTCCTGGGCCTTGTGCCCTGGCTTGCTGAGCTTCCCGCATCCACTTAGGTTGGTTCGGATCGCCTTCATGCTGAAAGTCGGCAACTGCCTGCTGCACCTTCTTCTGGCTAGTCTTCCAGAGCGAGTTTGCTGTTTTGAACAGGCTGTTGCCCATTGCCGCCGCAGTCTTGGCTAGGTCAGGCTCTCCTCTAGCTGGCGATCTGTCGTCGCTCCTCGGGGCCCGGCTCCCAGCTCGACTTGAACTGGCGGATGAGCTCTTCCCCTGCGCTTGTTCTTTGGACTTTCGGTGTGCCTCATCCAAAAGCCAGTTGACCGCTGCTTGAGCGTTATAACCCGAACCACTCTCGACTAATGCACGGCGAGCGTCCTCGGCAGAGAAGCCATAATCCACGAGCTGCGCAACAGCTCGATCAAAGGGATCTTTGTTAAGTCGAGGTTGACGCTCAGGATACTGCTCTTGTGCCGGAGGGGCTGACTCCTCGGACGAGCTCGAGTCATCGTCTTCGATCGGCTTCCCAGGTTCCGGCTGGGGTCGCGACGCCTCCTGCTTCCGCCGTACCTCATCGATAGGACGGGCCAGATCTCCCAAGAAATCGTCGTCATCAACCTGTTGAGCAGGCGCAGCGGCAGAAGCCGGCTTTATCTCGCTCAACCCAAATGGATCGTCATCTTCTACACCCAGACCTCCTCCATTCGATCCAGTTGCCCCACTAGGAGATTTCCATGCATTCGGGTCGCTCAGGTTCATCGGCGCTGCATTTGCGGGGGTCGATCGCTGCGATTCGGGCGGTGGGGGGTAGTAGCTCGCGTTATCAACCTTGGTATCCTTATTGAAAGCAGCAAAGAGATCGTCATCGTCGTTCTTGGGCGCACTTGAAGCTGCGGGGGGTTGGAGGGCAGGACTCGCTGACGCCCCTCGACTTCCAAGAGCATCCCAGAACTGCCCATTACCAAACTGAGCCTCTTGTTGCTTTCTCCTCTCCTCCTCCTTCTTGCGCTTCTCCGCCTCCAGCTGCGCCTGTCGCTCCGCTAGACTCAAGTTCTGCTTCGCCTTGGCGGGTCCAAAATTCATCAAATTGCTGAAACTATCCTGTGCTGGCTTCGCGGGGACCGGTTTGGGGGCAACAGGGCCAGAGCCTTGTGCGGACAAAGGCGTGTTGCGTCCGGAGCCCAAAGGAGATGGTGTTGGTCGCATTGACGAAAAGGCCGAGTTCATGACGGGCGGCTTGGGCTGGCCGCCGGCAGGCTTGGAGGCCCAATCGAGGCCCGAGAGGTCGTCCATCTTGTGAGGGTTCGCAGGTTATCGGAAATGGTCAATCATGGCAATGTCAACGTGTTGTCGCAACTCTGGCGCTCGTGAGATGGCAGCAACCCCGGCCCAGGGGCCGCATTCGGATGTGGGGCCCGTGTGGCTGTGTTAGCTTCGTGGCTCACCATCACATGATAAGGCGTTCAGGTCAGTGGAAGTGGTCGAAGATGAAAACTTGGATGATGAAGGTTGGTGATTATGGTACTACAATGATTGTCTGCTTTTTTGTTGATACTTGGTGATGGATGGGTTAGCTGTGGTCGTGTGTCTGCACGAGACAACACATCCACGTACGTCAATATTTACGCTGGTGGATGCAAGCCAGTGCAAGCCGGTTTCTGCCAGGAATGCAAATTATCAGATTGTCTTGGGCTATCCAATTAACAGTAATAAACTTGCTTGTACACAAACCCACTCACCAGACAATCCTTAGGGGAAACATGGGCTAGGCGGCTTGACACCTGAATATCAATCATTACGACGTGGATTACCCTATACTGTCGACCAGAACTGAATACGAAAAAGAAAGTTCCTGCCCTGGCATGTCTCTTTTCAACTGAATGACGATTGGCAGGACAAAAATGCCTGTAGTATGGAAAATATAATACACCCCGTCTCTCTGTCAAGAGAGAAAACATAATGGATCGTGGATAATCGGATCAAGTTTGCCGAAAATATTGACGGGCTTGATAGCAATCACCAGGAACCCATGTGTTGTTAACAACACGAGCCAACAGATATCAAAGCTCAAGTAGCACCTAGATTGCGCTTGCCCAACATTATCTATCATGACTCTTCTCAGTGTTGGCGCTTCAACAGTCCCTCTCATTTGCTTTGCAATACTATCACAGCCAACCAACTTGGATGGATTCGGTCTGTAATTTGCTGTTGTACCAATGACTAGCAGCGGATGGTAATCTGACTTTGGGCGAATCACATGCAGCCCAGCGCCTTTGTTTGGTCACCGCCAATCGCCCACGGACAGGCCAAGCCAAACAAAATCGCATTAACAGCGCCAACCAGAACGGGACGCCATGAAAGTTCTAGACTGCCAAGGATATTGTAAAATGTCGCACGAGGACGAATGTGAAGCAAGCGCGTAACTGAGAAACGTGGTCCTTTTCCGCTCGTACGACTTGGGAAAAGTAAGGCAAGCGCAGAAGAAAGACTAGTGCAGGTGAAAGGTCAGAATTCAATACGTGGCTGCACGCGGAATTGCAATGTTGGACATATATTGGCATCCTTATCGGTATGTCTTACGGGCTCTCCGAGGCACTCAATGGATGCCAAGGGAGAGTGCAGCGCTAGATGATGGACGAAGAGAGAAGCTGGCGGGTCTCGCTCGATCGCAATCTCAATACTGTAGTATCATAGCGCAAGCGTTAATTTCTCTTGGCTCTGCCAACACGACAAGCCAAGCTTTGGAGGAAGAGAGTTTCTCGTGCTGGGGGCCTTTACATAGATCCGGGTCTCCCTTCTCCCCAGACTGCAGTCTAGCCGCCACCAACGCCACGTCCCTTGACGTACAGGGAGCGGCTGCAGTGAGAGGCAGACAGCTTCTGATTGGCCCAAGACCAACATGAAACCGCGTTTCAGGCATCTGGCTTCCATTATGCCAGCCCCTGACGATTGGCCATTACCGAAGTTTGGGATTGCAAGAGTTGAAACCTTTGCGGGACAAATGCTACGAGAAACGCATTGCGAGAATGAGGATGAGCAGGCGGGCCCTGAAGATCATGTTCATCACTTCTTGGCCAGCGACGACTTTAGGGAGAGTTCATGTCAAAGATCCAGCCACCCGCGATTCCACCATCTCAGACAATCAACTGGAAACAGCGTCATAGAGGGGTAGCTCAGCCCACTGCGAGCGCTGTTAAACTCAATGGAGAATGAGAAACCGATTTAACCGGGAGGATCGCGCCCTTCCCAGCTGGCCCAGGCCTGGACTGTTGTGCGAAGGGGGCTTGTCAGGCCTGCGACTGCAAACAGATGCTGTGCTTTGTTCTCCCAATCTCCCAATTATAACGCCTACGTGACAAGCACACGTGGTGGATACTGCGCGACTGCGATGGAGGCGGGGGGAATCCAATCAATATCCAACTGACGTAGTTGTCTCCAAATATTTGCGCGACAAACGCTGATGATCCCGCAGATTCCAATCTGGGAGACACGCAACTGCTGCGATTGACAGGAGAAGCGCTGAAGCCCAGGCCATTTGGCGCCGTCTGCGAGCGGGTTCGCCCCTGCAATACTACAGAAGGTAGCAGGTCTACGCCCGGAATCCCTGTCGAGACGTTCCGGCGACAATTGGCCCCGGTGCTAGCCTTCAGAACGGACCTGGAGATCTCGGTAGGTCGGGACATTCAGCTCCATTTACTGACTAGCAAAACGTGCCTGGTACCTGCATTCATCGCGTGCCTCACACCCATGCCGCATGTATTCCTCGACCGCTAATTGCTCCGACCGGGCGCCTGCGAGGTCGAGATCGCCAGATGGCCCCAGCCTCTGTTGGCTCTGGTGCCGTACGACGGGCTCCGTCGGACACACGAGCACTTAAGGACCCCTGCAAGTTGACCCTTGGAACCGATGCAATCTTGCCTGCGACGCGGCGAAGACCCCCCAGAAGGGCTCTGACTTCATCGCCAAGAGGGACCATCCCCAGAACCTGAGACCCATGGCATTCTGCTATTGACTGTGGCCGCGACATATCGGTTTGTGGTGGCCCACCTCCCGCATCCCGTTCTCTCGGCCCATCCTCCCATTCTCCATCCTTTCGTTCTCTCTCAATCATTCCTTTGGTCGTTGTACTTGTGTCGTCCCTATCCTCTCCTTTGGAGCCCGAGCTGGCTCGAACTGCTTCACTCTCTATCCCTCACTCAGTCTCTCGTTCATTCATTTTGTCTTTCAGGCATTTGCCTGATCATCCTCAACCACGTTCCTTATCGTCCTGCCCGGTTGAGCACTTTCGTTTCCTATCGTTCAGAGGGTCGACAAGGGCTGTGGTATCAACAACTCCAAGAAAAGGTTAGCATCATCATCTCCCTTGGGCAACAAACACCGCACGTCGTCACCCGAAGGACTGCGTTCGTACCACGACTCTTTCATCTACGATTTAACGTTTTCGGACCTGCCGAGCGTTGTTCGAGCCGTTTAGCGTTGGCCCGTTGCAACAAAGCGGCGGGCTTGATAGTGGCTTCAACGGCTATTCAAGTTTATCACAACGCCAAGTAGTGATCGAAAACGGGTTGGAAGATATTTCATCACTACGACACTTCCGGCTCAATTGAATCGATTCGCCATCAAAAATCTTCCCGAAGCGTTTGATACTGAGACATCTCGACCGACTTAACGGGTTGGCATCGGTGGCGGCGAACCGAACGCGGCACGATTGAACAAAGCATTCTTTGTTTCGAAACGTATTTCGCCGAGAACCAGCTAACCAGCCCATTTAACAGGACCCTGTGACGCGAACCGAAAGCGTGGCAGTGCCTTGACGCCGTGTCAATTACCACGCGTTGGAATCTTGGGTCTCAGATTCTCAGCGGGGTTGGGACCGAGGGCTCTTCAAAGAGTGCGGCCATCGACAGCAATAAAGCCATCCCCAGCCATTGCACCCCTTGATTCCAATATTTCCCTTTCTGAACTTTTCTCTGCTCTCTTTTTAATTGACTCAATATTGGGTCGGAAAAAGGAAGTTGTGAGTTACTGCACAGGGTTGAGAGACTCTGTCAGCCAAAAACCCCGCGAAGCTATCACAGCGGGCATTTGGTGAGTCCACTTTCACTTATACGCTCCCCCTCACCTTGACCTGAAACTCCTGTGCTCGTGAAATTCCATTTTTGGACTGCCATCAAGACCTGCATGAAAAGTTCGAGTTCGACTTTTTTCTGCTGCACTAGTATGCCCAGCCTGGGTCTCCTGGCCTTATGCGCTGGCAACCGTTATGCGCAGTGGGCAGCCGTTGCCAGCTGGCAGGCACTCTGAACCCACTCCTTCCATTTGATGCTTCAACCACTCGCGATGCACCTTCCCTTTTTCTTTCTGTCATCGCCAGTGTTTCCGCCTTCCTTTTACTCTCGTTTCTGCCCCTCGTTTACATCTCCTCACCGCTCTCTTTTATCTCCCGGCCACCTCAATCTCTAACATCTACACTCGTTTAGATAGCCTTGTTGCATCGTCCACTCATTCAAAACTACCGCCTCACGCGGCCAAATCAAACCAAGCTCCGAGCTTGAAAAGGGAATCGTCGCCATCATGCTCAAATCTTTCGTTGCCGTCTCTGCCGGCCTCATTGGCGGCGCCCATGCCTTCTGGCGCATGGAGTGCCCTGGCCGTGTCGGACTCGCACGACTCGACCCCATCGTCGACCCGGGCAAGATCTCGCCTCACGTTCACGCTATTCACGGTTCCTCAGGTAAGCATTGAAGCTTGCGATTCCACGTGGATGAATTGCTCCGTGGCGGTTCATGCTATGAGCGGAGTTGCGCTCTTGGAGAAAGTATAGCTAACGAATGCCCAGGCTTTTCCGACAACTCAAACACTGAACAGCTCCTGAATGCCGATTGCACTTCTTGCCGAGTTAGTCAAGACAAGTCCTCATACTGGCACCCTGCCATGTACTTCAAAGACGGCGACACTGGAGAGTTCGAGCTTGTCCCACAGGTGGGCGGTATGCTGGCGTAAGTAACACCCCAAAACTGCGAGCTTCTTTTATGAGGTTTAATTTGATGGCTGTGTTACGGCTCCGAGATTTGGTTCTAACTGCTTGAAGGTACTACCTCCTCTATGGAGAGAATGTGACTGCCTTCCCCCCTGACTTTCGAATGTTGTCTGGTTCTACCAACCGAAGGACCTACACCGCGGGTGATCCAAGCAAACCCGACCCAGAGAAATCCACGTGGAACATTATGGGCGAGGTTGACCAGGATGTCCTCGCTCAACGCGCACTCGGATTCAACTGCTTGAACTACCAGCGAGAACCCGAGGGCACCCTCTACCGTCACTATATGCCCGACAAGGAGTACCTCGATGCAAACTGCAAGGACGGCATTCGACTGGAGATCATGTTCCCATCCTGCTGGAAGGGAGGCGATGCGGTGGATAGCGACAATCACAAGGATCACGTTGCGTTCCCTGACTTGGTTATGACAGGCACATGTCCTTCGGGCTATCCTGTTCGCATCCCCAGCCTCATGTATGAGGTAATCTGGAACACTGATGCTTTCGCTGATCGCAACGGCAAGTTTGTGTTTGCCAACAATGATACTACCGGTAAGTCTCAGTCTATGTCCCATTAAAGCCGTCACGCTAACTTCCTCCAGGCTATGGTTACCATGCGGACTTTATCACGGGCTGGGAGGAAGAGTTCCTTCAAGACGCCATCAACACTTGCACCAGCGAAACTGGTAAAATTGAGGACTGCCCTCTCTTTGACGTTATTAGCGAAGGCGAGGCCACCTCATGCGAGATGGAGCTCCCCAAGGTCCTTGCTAAGGAGGATGTGCTCGGTCCCATGGCCAAGCTGCCCGGCGGTACCGGTTCTTCCTATGGAGATGGGTCGGACGACGGTGCCAGCCAGGCCCCAGGCTCGACTGCTGGAGCTAAGCCGACTCTGAGCTATACCCCTGGTGACAGACCCGAGAACTCTGCTTCGCCACTCCCCGGCCAAGTGTTCAAGGAAACGTCGGCTTATGAGGCCCCGGCTCCTTCTTTGGCTCTGCCCAGTTCCCAGACTACCCTCATCCAAATCGCCCAAAGCGTCCCAGGTGTCGATGGAAGTGTGGGCGCTGCAGCGGCGGAGCCTACGATTGCAGAGGTCCCTACATCTATTCCCACCTCTGCTCCTGCAACAACTCCCGCGCCGGAACCTGCGCCGCCTACCGATACCAAGAGCTACTGGAGCACCCAATACATCACCAACGGCAACTTGGTCAGCAAGATTCTCTGGGATGAGAAGATCGTCTACGTGACCGAGTTGGCGGTGGAGACTGAGGTTGTGACAGTCACATCAATGGTTGTTGTGACCCCAGAAGCGCGGCGAAGGCGCCGGGGTGCCCACCTGCATGGCCACGGACATCGACATTTCTAACAATCTAAGAATGAGCACTAAAAGGAAAGGAAAAGCACAAAAAAAAGCGAAAATTTATCGAATTCTTCATTTCATTTCTCCGGGCTGGTTCCGGGGACGCGGGTGGCATGCATGGTTGGAAGAGCATTTGGCTGCGAGGGGTTTTCTTCATAGGACAACAATGATTACCCAGGTCTTTGGGAACATGTGAACTTAAGGAGAAACTACCTGTCACAGATGCCGGAATGATGAATGATCAAAAAAAGGGCAGCCTGGCGCTGTAGACTGACCCTCCCTGGTGATGTGCACGTGATATGTCCTGAGCCTGCTGGTTGTGTTTTCCTTGTTGGACCGTTATGCTGCTGCCACCTTTCCCCACGATTTGACCGATATGAATACGAGCGTCGATGAGACGATGATTTCATGGAGGCTGCCTTGGCCTTTTTCAATGCGAGCTGTTGGCTGCTCATGTGGTGATGTCTCGACGCTGGTGCTGTGGTTGGAGATGGCTGGAATGGATCTTGCCTGGCAACACATTCCTCATGATATTGAACTGAGACTGTCGAAATAACCTCACAACTGATCTAGAGTGAGATTAGGGATTAAGATGAAGATGGATGAGTTCCCACAAAGGGTCTCTCATCTTGTCTGGCATCCGCCATCTCACGGTGTCTTCTTCGTCAAGCCATCGTCTCCTGAATCCATGAACCTACGCACCCAGCGAGCATTTCTGGTTGCTGAAGACACCTGAAATCCAGCTGCGGTGGATGTCATCGTCATGACTTACTCCTCACTTTCTCGCAGGGAAACAGCGAGAGCGGGTGGCCTTGGGCTGGGATGGATCCTCGCCTTTTCGGTAGGAGGAGCTATCCTCCTCTTTGCAGCCATCGGGTTCCTCCTCAGCTGGCGCATCAAATCCCGATCTCGAGATGATTCGAGTGTGGTGTACGAGGTTGCCAACAACACCGACGAGCGTCGACAATCCATCCTCACGAACCGGCTCATGAAGAAGAAATCCAACATCTCCAAGTCTGCTAGCCGCCTTTCCCTATCCCTGCCGCCGGTGCTGCCGCCCCTTCCGACGTATAACAGCTTCACCTTCTTCGGCGGCAATGGAAAGAAGGGACGGTCGAGCAGCTGGGTTGAGGAGGACAAGTTTCACGGGCCCAAGATGACCCGGCGTGATAGTCTGTTCAGCAGGGATAGCTGGCTGGGCAGGGCGCCCACGCTGCCGAGTCTGATGATGGAGGATGATCCTGAGAAGGGGGAGCCAAGTGAACAGCCCGAGCAGGAGACTCAAGTGCCAGAACGACCGAGCCTCGAGATACTCCAGAGGATCAAGACGGCTCCTGAGCTGCCGACACAGGAGCAGGAGATGCAGACCAGCCCTGTGCGGGCTTCCACGCAAAGCCGTGTCAGGCCTTCAGTGACGGACTCGGACCTTCACGATATCCTACGATGCACCGAGCAGCGACTCAGAGATGGGTTGAGCCAGTCTCCGACCAAGACTCCTCATGTCTCACCTACGAAGCGTACCCCTCAGAAGATCCAGTCCCTGAGAAGTGCGTCGTACAGGAACTCGCCGGTCAAGACACCTCGCAGTCAAAAGACAGTTTCCTCCCAGGAGTCGACCAACACCACTGGAACGGTTCGCATGACACGAGTGACACAGAGCCCGAGCAAGAAGCCTACTGTTCAAGCCACTCCGACGAAAGGACATACCCGGAACCTGTCCATTAGTTCTCTTGGAAGTGCCGCCAATAGCCTTCTAGCTGAAGCAACTCAGGAGCTTGGGCTAGCAGGAGGATTGTCGAGTCCGAGCCGTTTCAAAGGACATCAATGGGGACTCTTGGATCACCAGACTCCCCGAAAGACTCAAAGTCCCCAGAAAATTCAGAGCCCCCAGAAGATACCAAGTCCCCAGAAGCTACCAACTCCCCAGAAGCAGAAGCCTGACAGACAGAGTCCTGACAGGAGGGACTCGCAAGAGAGCCAGGCCTCGAGCTCGCTCTCGACACTATACAGCGCCAATGAACCTGAGGAAAAGGAGCAGTCTGACCCATTCGTGGAGAAGAAGCTGCCAGTAGCACCGAGTTTGGAGAGCAGGACGTCACTCTTTGGACCACGAGCGCTGAAAAGCCGAGCGAGGAACCTGAGCATCTCCATCCCTCCCAATCAGTCAATCTTCAACATGCCGGCACAAAGTAGGAAGCCGAACCCGCTTCCTAACCTGGTCAGCACACAGGCTGTGGGAGGTCCGCCGCTTTCCATTGTGCTGCAGCCACCGCGGGAGTATCTGCACCGAGATTGGAGCTTCAACTCTCGCGATAGGGATGGGATTGCGCTGGCGTTCCCTGTCAGTACCTCGATGACAAGCGTGGTCACGCCGTCTGTGACAACTGTGACGGACGAGGATAGTACTCTTTCTCTGGATAGCCTGAGGAGAGATGGTTCTAGGTTTGGACTGCAGGACCGGACGCAGCCTCAGCCTCCGGACAGGAACAGTGCCGCGACCGTCATTTCACCCAGTCCATCAACTATGGCCTCGTCGCCTTTCGATGAACAGGACATGCTCTCTCTGCTGATGAGTACAGCTGCGCCGCCGAGAAGAGCCCTGCCCGACCCGCCGAGGCACATTGCCCACGTCGAGCAGGTCTCCATGCCAGCACCAATGCCGAGACGGGACTTTTCGCAGCAGTTACATCAGATGTCCATAACACCACCAAGAAATTCTCCTTATGGCTCGGAGCCCACAGTCGACGACCCGGGCGCTGTTTCCACAGGCTCGCCGCTCCGTCGCTCCTTGTCCCGATCGTTGAGGGAGCCTCCATCCATGCCGCCACCGGCCATGGCGAGTATGGGCTCGCTCGGAAACTCGATCCTAGAGCTAAGGAGGATGAATAGCATGGTTAGCTCTCACAGCAACACGTCTGTGGCATCATCCTTCAACGAGCCGGATTCGCCAACGCTGCCTACGCTGCTGAATAGCAGCTTCTCAAGGGCGCGACCCAGCTCCAATGCCAGAACAAGCACGTCTGGCCGTCAGAACTATCTCAATCTGGGAAGCAGTCCCAACAAGCATTCTTCTGGGTCGGCTTCGGCGCCTGTGCCTTCCCGCCCGCTTCCACTGAGCCGCAGTAGGAGTAGTAACCTGGGAGTTGAGATCCGTGAAGATGACATTGAGGACGGCAAAGAGAACCAGGGACCAGATGTCAGGATGTCCCGGTTGGAAACGGCTAGCGGACTGAGAGAGACACGTCGCAGTGGAAACCTGGGGCGTGAGTCGCTTCTTACGACGAGGTCAAGATCGACCAGCAAGACGAGACTGGGGACTGTGAGCGAGCTGGTCGCTGAAAGCAAGCGGGTGACGCAGCGCCAGAGTGCGGAGAGTATCGGGTTGTACGACAAGGATGGGTTTCTGAAGGGGTCTCCGGAGATGTCTGGAAGAGATACAAAGGGACGATGTCTACGGATGTAAACGCCAATCATTGCTGATGTTTCCCCTCTTAATTTCCTATGTCTAACGGTTTCCTTTTTTGTGAGAGGAACGGCAACGACCCGTCATGTTACTGTCATTTCCTGTATCTAGGTTGGGATTCTGTGTATTTGTGGAAGGGCTCTTTGGGGGGTTGGAAGGCGAACTGACCTGTGGGTAGGTAGTTTTAGCTTAGGAGCTCGTTGGATATATACCCTTCGGACGTAATCTTAATAAAAAGAAGATAGCTATAGTAATTCTGCGTGTCTTTCTTGGGCTGTGACGGATATCTTTTTGTATTGTTGGACTTGTAACTCCTGACGCATTTACTCACTATTCCTTGATACCGAAACGCCCATGCTGCCACCGTCACCTTCTTTTGATAAGGAAGAGCCCATTATTCTACCCGAGGTCGCTTATTATCGGGGTCATCAGCTGCGTTGCCGTCGGTGGCACCGTTTCCTTCAGCCTCATCGCGGTCTCGTACACGGCCCGCTCCCTCGCCTAACTCTTCCTCAGCTTCAGCACCCTGACCGATCCAGTTGCCATCCTCGTCGAAATACTCGTGCATATTCTCCGCTGTGATCCATCCACCACTCCCAGGAATAGGAGGTGGCAAGCCGCCATCGCTGGCACCCCGCATAACGCCCGTGAAACCCTCCAGAGCCTCATGCTCGACGCTGCCCTCGAAAACGATGCGGTCGTACTCGTCCTCCTCATCCTCCTCGCCGTCGTTGGGATCGGGGTGCAGGTCGGAGCAGTTGGCCATGGCGTCGTACAGCTGCTTTGCGGCGCTGGGCTCCGAGTCTGTCTTGGGAGGGATGACGGTGAGGTCGACCGTGTTGAAGTCGTCGTCGTCTGCGCCGCCGTCGGAGAACTCGAGCTGCATCCATACGGCCTGGGTGCGCTGGACTTCTGTCTCGGGACCGATCTGCTTGATGGCGTGGATGGATATCGAGGGGTAGGGGATTGAGACGCCGGCTTCGACTTTGGGGCTGAAGATGGTAAAGGTCCTACAAAGGTTAGCTATGGGTTGCTAGGAGGGATGAAAGGTGGGAGGCTTACTCAGAGTTCACAAAGACATCTACCGTCTGCTCGACGAGCTCCTCGACATCGCCATTAATGCTGTCGCCCTCGGGAGCACTAGGCTTCTGGCTCGAGTCGGCGGGAAACAGAGCTAGAGAGCCGCATTGCGCCTTGGGAATCCATGCCTTTGCGCCCTGGATGTGGTAGTGCAGAACCGGCTTTCCGCCGACAAACGACTCTGGGGTTTGTGATTGGTACTCGGCCAGAGGCGTGTAGTCTCCCTCAGAGGGCGGTGTACGGATTGTCGTGGGCAGCATCTTGAGGTATGGTGTTGGAGTCTGCTTGGAGGGGTTCACCAGGCAGCTGGACTGAGAAAATGTTCCATGCGATGGAGGGGCTAGAGAGCTCTTATCTTATCGATAGAACTGCTTATCGCGTTGCGTCAGTGATGGCGGAGATAGCACGCGCGCATGAGGCCGCTTATTTAAGGGTCCATGCCACTGGACAACTTACACTTGTATTCATCTACGATCTCGGCGCGATTGAATTGGTGAAATTGATTAGTGATAATCTTTTCAGACAAGCACTGAATTGATATCTTCTCGAAACGCGACGATTGAGACACCTCGTCTCCGTAGAATAATGCACGACAACAAGCGTTGGTTTCCGTCTCTTCGCGCAATCATGGACAATAGGCTAACGCGGCATCAGGTTCTCATCCGCTCTTGGAGCAGGTTCCTCTGACAGTATCTCCCTTTGTATCGCTCCCGACGGCGACGACGCTCTCATACAACTACAAGACCATGCCCTCCAACATTCCTCCCTCGTCGCTGGGCATCGAGGCGGCATCGGACAACCCCGCAGGCCAGCCCAGGCCCAAATACGTCGTCTCCAACTCTGGCCACGCGGCGCATCCCGAGGACATCATCGCATCGTGTCGCGCACTGCAGGCGCACGTGACGAAGCTGCAGGAAGAGGCCGAGCGCGAGCTGAGAGAGTTTGACGAGAGGATCAAGGCGCGCGAGCTCGCCGAGAAGAGGAGGGTTGCGCCCGGCTGGCTGGACAGCGAGACGCATATCCTGGAGCCTGAGAGGAACACGCCGGTGCAGCAGCAGGGCGTGGCGAGCTTACCCATGACTCAGCAGAGCCAACCCGTGATGGGTAATACGCCGATGGGTAATGCGCCGGCAGATGATCAAGGTGCAGAGTTGGATCGGGCATTTGGGGGCATGGCTTTGCGGTGAATACACTTTGGGTCACTGACGAAGTTATGAATAGGCGCAAGACGGTTCTTTTTTATTTACAAGCCTTCGTCTACCGTTGGCTAGAAGCAGCGTGTTTAGATCATCAATTAGGGTCTCATTAACATCCACCAGTGCAATTATTTGTCTCCGAACTCGTTACTTTATTGCGCGATTAGATGAGGCCGGCAGCAGCGACAAGAGCCGCACCGAGGGCCAGAACACCCGAGAGGCCAAGGTTGGAAGCCGCATTGTCGCTGTCAGTGCTTGTGGGGGTGGCATTCGGGGCCTGAATTTCGGTCAGCATTGGTCTGAGTGGAGCGGTGTAAGGTGTCTTACTGTGGTGTTGTTGTTGGCAGCCGGAGTGCTCACGACACTGGTGGCAGCCTCCTCTTCGGTAGTGGTCGCGGGAGCAGCAGCAGAAGTCTCCTCAGCTGCTGTCGTCGGCGCCGCGGTAGCAGAAGTCTCTGCGGCGGTGGCCTCCGTGGTGACAGCGACAGCAGTGGTAGCAGCAGCAGTACCGCTGGCAGAGCCTCCAGAAGCACCCTCAGGCTCAGCATCGATGCCGCAGCCCTTGGCGGCTCCCTTGACGCCCTCACCATAATCTCCCCACATGTCGTACGTGTTGGCGCACTTGAGGCAGCCCTCGAGAAGCTCCTTCCACTCGGCGTCGTCA
This sequence comes from Fusarium albosuccineum, assembly GCA_012931995.1. Classification (NCBI taxonomy): domain Eukaryota; kingdom Fungi; phylum Ascomycota; class Sordariomycetes; order Hypocreales; family Nectriaceae; genus Fusarium; species Fusarium albosuccineum. Next base: position 17,413 of record JAADYS010001495.1, read on the forward strand.
CAGTACCCCTCGTCCTCTGCGCCCAAGATGGTGTAACCTGGGACAACATGTCAGTTGGGTTCATTGGCGATTAGTTGAGGGGGCCGTCCTACCGCAGTTGGCGTGGCATTGGTACTCGGGGCCAGAGGTCTGGCGTCTCGAGAGGGGAACAGAGTCTGGGAATTGGAACTCTCGCTGGGTCAATCCCGAGGCCAGAGTGGCCAGGGAGCCAAGGACGACGGCGGTGTAAGTCAATTGCATCTTGGGACGAGGTCTGACGATTCAATGGTATGGAATGATCTGCTAGGGGAGAGTGGTTCACATGCGGACGCTGATCGCAGAGCAGAGAGCTTACTTATACCCTCCCCACGTTATGTACGACGGCCGAACACGAGCTACGGTAACGTAAATGACGCGCCACCGGAAGTCGGACTACTGCTCGAACCAGGTTCCGCAAGCTGGGGATTGGATCCTCGAGCTCTTCTACCTTGTCAACTGCCCACTGCATCGCATGTCCAAAAGGTCCCAGCCCCGCCAGCATTCACCGGCTCTTGACTCATGCTTGGAGCTTCTCTCGGCTCGACATCCCAGCTGCCGACTTCGGTCCAGGGTGGTGATGGTGGAGTGGATTGACCCAATGGGTGCCAAGAAGTACATCTGATTAGATGCAGCTGGGGTCTTATCTGATCATCCGATAATCCGCTCAATCCACACAACCCCGGTGCCAGCACTGAAGAGGTTGCAATATTAGCTTGCGCTAGATGAGTTTAAAAAAACAAGCATGAAAAACCAGCCATTTTCATTCGGCATTTCTCCACCGCTATCGGTCGTGTTTCTTGGCGGGAGGGGTAAAGTATTGTGGGATGCTTCGGCTCTTGCGGTTAAAGACGAACGAATGGGAGCCTTGTCGGTGACTCGCTACACGAATGCGAGGGTCTCGAGAAGCACCGAAGCACCGAGGGTGCCACATGGGACAGGATGGGTTGGTATAAAGGCCCGCGGTGCACCGTCCGGGGCCCATGCAACGGCTTCTTGCACCCTGAAGCTAGCGTTTAGCTGTGTTTTCGGATATCCTGCCCGACATGGCTTCTTTTAGGTCAATATTTGGCGGCCTTGCTGCCATGGCCGTCTCGGTCTATGCTGCTCTCGATACGGGCGGTGCCGATGAGATGGGCCCCGCAGCTTTTATGTGGCCGGCTGATAGAGTGTGGTCTGCGTCTATGGACAACACTGCGCCTTGTGGTTCGGTTGCCAGCCCTGGGAACAGGAGCGAGTTTCCTCTGCGTATGGATGTCTCTCGGTTTGCATGTTTAGCTACTGACCTGGAGTAGAAAACGGAAAGGTCGCTCTGGTGGGACAGGACGAGTCATACGATATTGAACTGAGCATCTCCTACAAACAAGGTGCGCTCTTGTCGTGAAACTATGGTCGCAATCAACTTACCCGATCAGATCCCAAATCGAACTCGGATTTTAGTACGATCATCGACGCCGATGAGTTCAAGTCGATCGATCCCGGCCACACCTGCGTCTCGGTTCCTGATGCCGACGACTCGGTCAAAGCAAACACCAACGCGACGCTTCAGATCAAGTATATTGCCAGCTTTGACAAGCCCGAGAACGAGACATTCTATGCCTGCGCCGATATTACCTTCGTCGAGCTCGTAGACTTTGACGAGAGCATGGCGTGCTTTAATGCAACGAAACCAGCGGACGAACTGGACGATGATGACGACGACGATTTCCATCACAACGATGATGATGATGATGATGACGATGGCGACGACGATGACAGAAATTCTTCAGCAGGTTCTGAGAGTGGTTCTTCGAACAAGAAGGATGGCGGCTCCGGGCTTTCTGGTGGTGCTATCGCTGGTATTGTCGTTGGCTCCGTTGCTGGTGTCGCTATTATCGGGGCGGCGGCTTTCTTGCTGTATAGACGCAAGTCGAGGCATCAAGCGGCGCTAAGACAGCAGCAGACGGCGAGAGGTGTGAGTTGGGAGAACCAGCCACCCAAGAATTCTCAGTCAACTGGAGATGTGAGGATGAACGACTTGTCCTAGACGAAGGCCGAGAGGCTGGATATGAAGGGATATTGAGTAATGAGATTGGTCTTATGTATGTAATGAGTTATGCTGATATGAAGTAATGGAGATTATGGTTCCCTTGAGTTCTCTGTATTTTAAAGCCAAGGGCGTTTCTTGACTTTCCTGCACCTCTGCGAGTGGCGAACCTGTCACATTTCACTAATAGACGATTACTAGAAAAGGAGTAAAATGCCTTTATTAGGGGAGCATTAGGAGAGTATTAGGAGAATATTAAGGGAGTATAAGGGGAGTATTAGGGGAGTATAAGGGGAGTATTAAGGGAGCCTTAGGGGAGGTACGTAATAACTATATTGATGAGAACCTTAGGGTTTGGGTAGGCGAGCGCATGGATGAGAGTGAGAAGATTGAATCTATGCCGCCTTGTCCTCGCCAGGCCCGTAGTTAATGCGTTGAAGAAGCAAAAACCTTAGCATGAGTATAGAATCGCCCACAATACGCCCAAGGCAGACTATTATTATAGTAAGTAATCAACTAATCTAGAATGCCGTTTTCTTAGTGTTACAAGTTTAAAAACATGATATCCAGTATTTTCCTTAATAACGTTGTGTACCTGCGCCGTCTCGGGATGTGATATCCTGCACGTAGTGAGACCAATACAGTCCGCCTCTGTTGTTGCTGATCTCATCGTCAATGATCTTCTCTAACCCAAAGGACGCGTTCGCTGATAGAAGAGCTAGTAACAGGGCTAAGCAAGATACAATAAGCGAACTAAGGGTAAATGCTGGTCCCCATGCTTTCATGAGGATACCGTAAACAACACCTGCCAAGATTCCGACAAGGATTGCAAGGCAAAGGAGCCATATAATGTTGCTGTAAATGTGTCAGTACCATAGGAACTTTCGGTAACTTCATAACACTCAATTAGTTGGAAGACTGACCCAGTGTTCAAGGCTTCAACGATTTCAACCATGATAAACGGCTCTGTCCTAGAGTCTCCTCTGACTGTGCTCGCCAACCTGTGCAAAACTCGGATCCATGATCGTTCACGTTCCGAATGTTCCAAGAGGTACATGAACCGCCTTGCTGTACTAGGGCCCTTGTACTGTAAAACTTCTGTATAATCCACCTGTATCGTATCGCGTAGTTCCTGGGATTGAATTAGGTTCAGACTCCATCAGCGACACAAAATATTGGTGTACCTGAGATACTGTAATAAAGTACACAAACTTTATTTTAGTAAATAACCACCCTCCAAACGGACGGGAATCCCTGTAGTGTGAGATTAATAGGTTTGCAAAGGTACTGTCGTGCCAGTTGTCGTATGAATGGCTCCATCGCGGGCTCCAAACAACTTTGCCCTTTGAGATTCGGAAGAACATCACACTAAATTTCTTAGCCCATACTAACACAATTCGATTCGACTAGAATGCTTAGATATGCACTCATGTTATAGTTCTTGTGTCTACGGGTCGAAACCTGCCATCGACCGGCAGATATATAGGTCGGAAGTTTCCCGTGGTTGGTTCACGGTCAGTTGGAGGACCAACATTTCGGACAAGATTTAATAGCGCCGGTGCTCTGTTGTCTCTCCTACTTTCAATTGCAATTTGCGCAAATATAGAGATATTCGCACGGGATGAATGGCGCCGTTGCCGAACAAAGAATTCTGCCGTTGAGCCCTCATCCATTTCGTAACGCTGTTGGCTGTCATGGGCTGGATAGCTCCGCCGCCGCCGATATGATTCAGGACGGTACGATTCAGGACGATACGATTCAGGGCGGTATGACGCGCGGCGACGTGATTCAGACCGAGACGATTCGGAGTGAGATGATTCTGGGCGATGTAATGGGGGGCGATGTGCCTGCATGGTGGCTACTGGGCAACCTGTGTGAATTGGAGGTGCGCAAACACACAATAGTTTTTAGTTAACTCAGAAGAACCGCTAAATAGGGCAATGGTTAAACAGGTCTAATAATGCGTTATTAACAGAATGCCTCGTCCAGTCAGCCAACTAGGTAGGCATCCAGCTGCGTCAGGTGACACTCTGCAGCGTGTTTTCAGCTCTACAAGCCACCTGAGTCATTATTGGCTGAGTAGGTGGCATAAACCCAAAGACGGGCCAAGTAGGATAGTGAACCATAATTTTATGCAGGCGGATGAAGTTGTTGGCGTGTGAGTTCAAATATCCGTCTAGGGCTATCTATCTAAAGAAGGCTTTATGCATTTTATGCGCATGACTTGTCAAGGGAATAGTAGGGACAGAACATGCAGATAGGTTGCATAACTGGGGCCCGTTGCTAGCGTTCCTGGTTGGTGACATGTGTATATACAACTTTACTAATAATTCGGTCTTCTAAATCCAAGCCAACGAGGAGCAGTGCTGCAGCGATGTCATGGAGCCTATGGTTTACTTCAGTTTTCTGTATTTTTGAGATATTAGCAGAATGAAAATTCTGCTCTTTCTTTTCGTACTTCTCACGGGCAACCTACCTACTTGGCTACTGCAGGTATGAGACGTGCCTGTAGCAGTGTTTTCTCTGACATCTGTGTATGCAATCTAAGTTACCGAAGTAGTGTGGCAAATGTACTGGAGCTTGGAGTTGAGATCGTCTATTTTAAAGAAGAGAGAATTCAATCAAATAAGAAAGAGATGAAAGAAACCAGATGCCAGTCAAGTCTTTGGCATCAGGGGTTGGCAGCTCATCGAGACTACTCTTACGCAAAGAACCCGATGCCCTTTGATAAGATTGAAACGCCAGACCTTGCAGCGTCGAATGAACATCGAATGAAAGACTTCTCAACTTGCTAGCTGAGGGCTTTTATCGCACACTGAAAGTAAGGTGTGGAACGAAATCTCGAATGTTAGGTATCCCCTGAAGTCGAGCGTGGCCAACCCCCTCGCCTGCCATGATATACGCTGATCGTTGCCTCTTGAGAAGTCTGATCTTTGCAAGCATCGCCATGCTTGGGTCAACTTCCTTTTCGTAAATGGCCAATGCCTTGTCAACATGCTCTCTTGAAATGGCCGTTAGCATTTGTTCGGCTTGCAAGTGGTGGAAAATCTGGGGTTCACTTACGTGGCGGGTTTGAACCTAGATAGTTGCGCGTAACTGTAGGACATGACGGCGTAAACATCGCCGATGACATGGTAATTCTCGTTGAATGATTTTATAAACAAGTTTACGGCGTCCGAGGAAAACTGAAGGCATCTTTCTAACCTGTGTTGACATAACGCGGCAATGGCAAGTCCGTAGTATCGAAAAGCTCTCCTATAATGGTCAGCCTACATTCTGGTATTGACTGAAGCAACTCACCTGCTGGCAGAAACACTTGCATGATTTGGCCTTGTAAAGTGGTCTTCTGCCCTTTCAGGCCGACCATCCAACAGCAATGCGAAGCCAAGATTGAGGCTCACGGTTTCCGCGTAGTCTTCTGCGGCGACTACTACGCGGCGAAGACGTACTAGGCTCTCTCTGTATGCAGATATAGATGCTGAAATGTTTCCAGTTTCAAGATGGCTTTTTCCAAGGCCATTGAGCATAGCGGCTCTGATAAGGTTGGTATTCACGAAGAATTGAGCAACTGAAATTGCTCCAATGGAATAGGTTTCTTCAAAACTCGCCCGAGCCTCATAATTTCGCATCTTGCTTCGTAATATCCATCCCTCATGGTGCTTTAGGATGTGCTGATGCAGTATGGTTTCTCGATTTGTTAAACTAAGTGTCCGTACGACAGGTGGGATTTTAGAGCGGGCTATGTTAAGAAACATACTGGCTTCGTTGAACAAACATCTCTTGATAGCACACCTTTGTTGAATCAATTACGTTAGGATCCGTAGCAAACTTGGATCTAGTATCATATAGCACGTACCATGAGATATCTAAAACAACCTCGACTCTCCTCGGTGTCGGCTTCGCCGACGTGATGATATTCAGTCCTCTAGATATGGGATAAGTGGTCCAAATATTTGCGAGGCTCAAAGCGCAGGGCCACAAGCTAGAGCAATCCGTATGAGTTGCCGAAATGTAGTCGATGAAGGCCGAGTCCTTGAACTTGCATGGCCACGAGTAAGATAGCATATCGACAGCTTGATTCCATAACAACAACATTGTGTCTGTAGTCATGTCGGGTCTAAACATAGCTTGAACTGCGGCAGAAGTGACGAGAACCTTCCGAGCACTTTTAGTCCAGACCAGCGATGCCTCAATAAGCTCGTTCCGGGCAACTCCGAAGGCGTCAGAGTCTTGAGGATACTTGGGCCAACCAGTGCAGGCAGAGTTAGGCCAGAGAAAGTCCTCACGGATCTCGGTGCTGATAAGGGCAAAGATTTGCAGTACAGATTTACCATGATGGGAGTTTTTGAGGAACCAGAGCATGATCAGCGCCTCATGGTGATGTGGCTCATAGATCACTTCCGCAGGGATGGAGAATGACGACTGGGCCTCCTTGTACCTATCAAGGAAATCCCCCACAGGTAAAGAATGGTCCGAAATGAAATATGTTGCCTGGATGATCGCAGACGGGTGATTTCCAAGGATGCTGGCTAATGTTTGCTTTGCCCCAAATGTAAAGTCTACTGGCAGAGGAACCTCTCGACCTCTTTTCAGAATATTGCTGGGGAAGAATAGAACCGCCTGTCCTGTAGTCAATGGCCCTATCACCATGTATGTGAGTGTGTTGTAGTCTGCCCACTTTTCGAGAGATCTGGATTTGGCCCGAGTAATGGCAACGAAAATGCCACCTTGACGAGTTGGCTGACATAGACTAAAGAGTTCTTCGTCGTCAACGCCGTCTAGAACAACCAACCAATTCGCAAGCTTCTTGCGGCTGCCTTTCCCAATAACTGGGAAGCTGAGCCACTTCGACAATTGCTCTTTGGCATGAGCATAGTCAACAGGTTTTGACGGGTCTTTGTCAACCAGTCCGAGTTGTATCGCAAACTTGTAAATACGGGTAGTAGTGTATTCGGGGGAATTACAATCAATCCATAGTATGGCATCAAAGTGATGCGAATATGAATTAACGAACTCATTAACAAGAAAAGTTTTCCCAATCCCCACCATTCCGTAGACGTTGACGGTATGCCGAGCAGTAGAATCGCGCAAAAGAAGACCTGCGAGTGCTTCAAGCTCTGGTCTTGGAATAAAATTTTCATTTCTGGGAGGTAGGAAATGTAGGAAATAACAGGATGCGAGAGGGGCCCGGCCAGATGGGATAAAGGTGCATGGGGCTCCTCCTTCTTTGCGGGTAATCCGCTGCTGGAGTTGCTGCTGCGCCTGAGCGTACCGAGTCTGTGCTAGACTGTTGATAAGGGGGGTCTGTTGGAGGAGGTCATTGACAGCATGTACTAAGCTTTGCTGCGCTTTCAGGCCCTTGATAGTGGACTCTGCCCCTCCTGAGAGGTTGCACGAAAGCTCCTCAAGGTACTCCTCCCTGAGCCCACTGGGTGCCTTGTCAAAAACCTTGGCTCCAACCCACAGGGGGCTGTTGATTTGGAATGCTTTGCTACTCCGGCCATGAGTCCTTCGGTGGGTTTTGGCCAGCCGCAGGCTGCTCATCATGTGAATGATGGGAGGAATAGAAGGCTTCTCCAAAACCTCTTCTAGAATCGAAGCGGCTTGTTCATATCTTCCACTCCCGATCAGGGAGTCTATAAGGGCAATGTTGAGATAGAACCAGTCGGGTCGGTTGGTGAGCTGTGGAGTTCGTGGCGCGGCAAGGCAACGAGTCACTATGTCATATGCCTCGTTTTCCCGTCGCAGAAAATTGAGGCAATTCGCACACTCAGAAACAACAATGCCGAATTGATAGGAAGTTTCGCCCCACCGATCAGCGGCATAGGGAAAAAGGGCAAACAGAAGTCGACTTGCTTCGTCGTGTGATCCCTTTCTGGCAAGAAGAAAACTTCGCACTATAGACAGGTCGACGTAAAGTGAGATTGGTTGTGGAATAGTACTGAGCTGAGCAATTGGTAATAGTTCGGTGGCGACAAGGTATTCCATGGCTGATGGATTTGGCATTGACGTTGGCCTCCAACGCATAGCAGCTTGCGATATGGTATCTGGTAAAATCTGTGACTTGGATGGGGCTCTAGATGATAGCAGTCCCAGTGACAACCCAGCCCAGGCGTTGCATCTCTTGCCGTAATTTCCAATAGTCGTCAGAAAACGATCAAACGATGCTGGTAATGGTGATTCCACGAGTTTCATCATGTCGACAAAGATCCGGAGGTACTTCTGGGTTTCCTTGGCGTGGGATCTACCTTGACCAAATGCGTCGAGTAATTTCTGTGGAAATCGCGCAGGAAGCAACCGATTCTCTATTCCTAAGTGGATGGAGATCTGCTGCAGGCAGTCGAGGAGGCAAATTGCCCATTCGACGTTCCTGCATCCCTTCTCGTTAGCCTGGATACTAAGAATGTAAGGGGAAGAGATATGTAGCAGTGCTCTCTAACCTTTCGTTTGCTTCTGGCGTTGCTTCTGGCAGAAGCCAGCTAGCCACATCCTTTGCAGAGACGACTGCGAGAAAAGGTAGCAAAAACGTCTTTGCCAGAGGGAGAAGTCGTGAAGCAACCTCCTCAGCCAAAATTTCAGTGTTTAGGCACGGAAACGCATGAATAAAAGTGCGAACACACTGCTGGGTTGATAATTCGTCATCTGTATCGCCGAATGTGTCAAGACCGCTGCCATCTCGGAACTCGAAATAGCGGATGCCGTACTGAGAAACAATTTCGAGACCCTCGAGGCCAGGAACCGCACCGTCATCCTTAAATAGATCCTCGCTCGACTCCGATACGTCAATGAGCCACTGTGGAATGACTTCGTCCCTTGGATGTGTCCGGACAATCTCCCCGGACGATGACCAAGTCGCCTTTGGTTTGCAAGCTCGGCTGATGAGATCGACAGGTACTTGTTGAGACTGAAAGCACAATAGCAAGCGATACAGCTTGTCGAGCTCTAGCTCTCTGCGGCGGCCGCAGGGGTTTATACTAATAGTCTTAGACATGACAGCATTAGGACGCTGGGACCGATATGTCACTGCCTCACGGCTAGTGGGATCAACATCCCCAAGTACGGTTGGAAATGTAAAAGCCATTATGGCTGATAAGAACTTGGAGGGATCTGAAGATGGAAGGAAATGGCCTCCTAAGTGCCGGCAGAGAAGTTTTGATTCTTACTGAGAGGCCGAATATGTTTTCATAATACAGCTAGGCGTAACTCTTCGCTGCTACGCAGTCAAAAAGTTAAAAATTAGGTAACTGTGCTGACATTAGTTATGATGCTATGATACTAAGATAATACATTCTTTGTTATTGCGGAAGCTGGCCCACGATGAGATGACTTGCCTGCTAGATACAGATAGCGAGAGTGGAATGAAAGTTAGAGTACAGCCTGGATCGCAATAAGGCTCCCTAATCTAAGGCATAAAATGTTTCCGAGGGTATTTCGCTTAAGTAACGAGCCAAGCCAATCAGCAACTCAACCGACATTTTGAAAATGCAGAGTGACGGAATAAGAAAAGAATTGGGTTGTTCACTGTATTAAAAGGGGCGTGTCTCGAAGATTCTGAGCGTTGACTGGGTTCGTATGGGTCACAGGGCCCTGGCACAGCCTGGTTTAAGAAATAACATGTCAGAAAGGATCTTCATATCCCCTGCACACTCAAGCCATGGCGCACCTGGAACAGCCACTTGGCTTGCCGTAGAAGCATGCTTTCACATTTTATAATATTCATTGGTTCTGAGAGCACCAGCTGAACTTGATTGTCGCATTGTGGCTGCGGTACGTACTGAATCAGGCCCCCGACGAGAATGTGGGTATTCCTCTTACCCCCCAGAACATTCCTGACAGTTATTTCACGTTCAACTCTTTCTATTGGAACCAGCTTGCCAAGCAGACTATGTACCCTCAGAATGCCTCTTGACAGCGCGTATACCCTTCGGATCTCTTCTATCCCTAGCAATATCAAGCGCCAAGACTATGCAGATTTTGTGAGGAGTCTTCGAATAGCCCCGCCAGCCTTGCCAGCTCAAAAGAATGGGAAATCAAGTCACTGGAACCCGTTGAAGTGGTCCGGGAAGAAGAAAAAAACAGACCTATCAAGAATAGACGACGCTGAGTTGCCATCATCGCTTCTAGCTAGAGAGGCCCAGATCTCGGACGAGAATGACGGACTAGAGCCGTCTACAACAGCTGCTGGGTTAACATCACCGCCTCAAGCCATAGATGACATCCCGAACGGATCTATTGAAGTGAAGCATGCTTCACTTGCCAGTAAACACGGCTCTAAGCTTGGAACAGTATCCTTCACATCAAAGGAGACTCTTCAACAGGCACTCAAACGACATGAAAAAGGGAAAACGGACCATGGCTATCGCTGGAAAGACCTTGACTTGTCACGCAACTTCCAAGGTGTCACTGTTCTTTATGAGTACAATGAAGGTAAAGGGGTGGAAGTAGAGTAATGCCGCCCGTTTCATACTAAACCCCGACCATTGCTAAATTCTTTGCTAGCATCTGCGCGGTTCATGGACTGGGTGGAAACGCGATGGACACATGGACGGCCGACAATGGTGACATGTGGCTACGCGACTACCTCCCTTCATCAGAATACTTCACCAAAAGCCGGATCATGACATTTGGCTATGACTCAGACTTGACAGATAAGAAAACTGTCATGACACTTGAAAACTGGGCACAAACTTTACTTGGTAACCTTAATGAAGTAAGGCGCTCCTCTGAGGTAATATACTATGAATTATGACTCTATTCCGAGCAGTGTTAACCTGACCTATAGGAGAAAGTACGGCCCCTGGTCTTTATATGTCATTCTCTGGGAGGTCTGGTTGCAAGAAAGGTCAGCAGCGGTCACTTCCAAGCATCTAGCTCCGAGCTAGCTAACTGGCATAACCCACTCTAGGCCATGCCAGAAATCCCGGTATCGAGTATCAGGGGGATTGAACTTTCTCGATGTGGCCTGGTCTTCTTGGCGACACCACACTCAGGCGCCACCCAAGCAGATTGGAACGACTTTGTAGTGGCAGCTGCCGGAGTAGTGGCTGGTGTGAGGCAAGAAGTCGTGTCTCGACTAAAAGCGTTCAATCCGAAGACTGTCTGGGACAAGAGAGCTTTCTTGAATTTGGATCCGCGTCCACCATTTCGATGTTTTGCTGAGGGTAGAAAAATGGACATAAAAGGGCTTGGAGCTAAACTCGTGCGTCTTGTATAGCTCCCGTCTGCTGGTTCTTGTGCTAACCCGCTGTAGGTTGTCGAGCAAGACTCTGCAGCGCTGGATCCTAAAACACCTGCATACAGGATCCAGAACACTGATCACAAGACAATCTGCAAATTTAACAGGAAAGACGGTCCTTATGTGACTATAAATCTGGCGCTGGAGGAGGTCTGTTTGGAGCTGGACGAGAAGCTCACGACAGACACTGAACAATCGTTACGTGTATGAGCCCCTACGTTAGCTAGCGGGTTCAGGATCATATATCTAATTTAAGCTTAGATATTCGGACACCCTCGTTTCGTAGCACATGCTTACCCACCTCACAAGGGCGCTTGGTGGGAAGGTAGTGAGATGAATGAGGTCCAATATCGGCTTGCTCTTGATACTCCTCTGGTTGGACGCACTGAGGAAATGGCGCAGCTCCACGGGGCCACGAACCAGTCTTCAGAAAAGCCAAAGCTGACTGTTATCAAAGGAATAGCAGGGATAGGGTATGTGTTCTTCTTATCATCAAGCACCGTTGCTTATTGACCTGGCTTTAGGAAAACTGAGCTATTGATGAGATTCGCTATGAGCCAGCGGTCTCATCGAAATATCTTCTTCCTCAGAGCAAGGAACTCGAAGAGTCTTGAAAATGCCCTAGCCGATGTTTGTAACAGTATCGGCTTCGACATGATCGAGAATCCAAATATCAACTGGGAACGCTGGCTACGCAGCCCAGTTGCAGAACGTATCCAAATATTCCTCTCTTGGCTTGGAAAAGACTTTAATAAGGACTCACTCCTTATTTTGGACGATGCAGAGGTCTTTGGAGCAGCAAGCATTCAGGCTGCACTGAAGTACCCAGCCTGGCATGTGGTTATGTCGACTAGAGACTCAAATCTTAGAGGGGGTAAACGGAAGTGCCGGGACCTCCCACTGTCTCCGCTGACTTCAGATGCTACAGCCTTGATTCTAAAAGATACGATGCAAGATCTGGATCGGGATGTGTCGCGTCGGTTCTCTGGACGGGATATTCGGTCGCTGGCCCAAGCTGTTCATGGCCATCCTCTAGCAGCACAGAATGTGATTCCTTTCCTCCTGCGCTACCTTATCAATGTCGAAAACCCGACGAAAGACTTTATCCGGATCCTTAATCGTGGTAGTCTAGGAGAGAAGAAGGTATTCTTTAACTTTAAAGAAAAAGATAGATCCCTTTGGGATGCATTCAATAGTTCTCTCCAACTATTGAAACGACAAGAGGACTCAGAAAACGCAGTGAGACTGCTGCAGTTACTTCCCTATCTACGCACAGACGACGACTGTATTGATTCATTTCTGCAAATAACCAAGAAAGAGCCAACCACCTTGTTCAATGCGTCAGAGGATGCCATTGTTCTTCGATCGGAGTATTTGGTGGTATCCGAGTGGCTCAACAAGCTACAAGACGTTTCTTTCTACATTACAACGGGCCCAACAAGGCCGAAAAGCCTCCAAATACATCCACTTGTTTTACAGTTTGCACAGCTGATCGCTAGCGAAGACGCCCAGAAGCGCAGAATCAGGGAACTCTTGAAGATGTTCTACGAGCTAGGGAGAAACGATTATCATCAGATTATTATCCCCCACGCTGAACACTGCCTCGAAATCTGCATACAGCTCGGTACGACGCCTCAAGATCTTGGCCTTCCATCTGAAGTTGAGCTCTGGCTGAGTAACTTTCACACACTCCCGATACAGCCTGCTGGAGCAAGAAGCTCCAGTCAACGTATCGAAAACCCCTTCTGTTCAGCAGGAGAGAAAAAGTCAAATGACTTTATAAGGTTGTGTGAAGAGGCCAAAGAATGCTTCCAAAGGCTGAATCCCGAGGACGGATATGGGCAGGCTGGGCCTGTGATGAGCAAGTGTGCGGCCTCGTTTAAAGAATTGAAGGGTTTGGCGGATACATCTGGCTACCAGGAATTCGAAAACTTGACCCCGCTGGAGGATGCAGTCAGAAGCTTCTACGGCATGGCATCAAAAACGAGCATCTATCCGGATTTACTGGCAGAGATGAACCAATTTCGGAAGAACCTTGGACGACAGCCTGACCGCAAAGGGGTTTGGATGTTGGAGCTTGACTAAAAGCAGATGCCAGGCAGTTGACGGCTACTGGTGACGATGGGGAATCTCAAGTGTTATTGGTATTTGATAGTAATAGTGAGCATTTTCTTGAGTTTGGAGAAAAATTACTTCTGGCTGTCTGCTTTAACAACTATTGATTCAGCATCTCTCTTACTTGGCTGAGCTCCTCCTCAGTAGGCATGTTGACCACCATGAGATACAAAACGTCCTGAAGATGGAGATTAGCGCCGAGCAGCAAAATTAATCTTGGTACTTACCTGTTTGAAGAGAAAATTCCTCACTGCACCAATAGGTCTCTGGGAACTGGCTTGCCCAGTTCTACCTCCCCTTCCCCCGCCAAGTCTACCTCCACGAAGCCCTCCTCTGCCTTGGCCTCTCAAACCTCGACGAAGGCTGTTCGGGTCGACATAACCTCCAGTGACAAGTGAAAGAAGAGAACCGTTATTGGAGGGATGGCCTGGATCTGCGTATCGCGAAGAGAATTGCGGTGTCTCTTGCTGGTTGGCAAGAAGGTTATCGGGCCTTTCATTCGCCTGTTCACACGTGTTAGTCGTGAATCTATTAGTTTAGTGGTGTTTGAAACTTACGTAGCCCAGCTGTGCTCTCTTGTCGTAATAGTCGGCGATGAAACTTTTCTTCTTGCCGAGACTTTGCTTCAGTCCCTTGGCCTCCTCGCTATCCGCCGCGTCAAGAACGTCCAGCGTGGGGAAAATGAGCGGTGCAGCCTCGGGGAGAGCAAAGTCGCCGTATGTCTTTCCGTCAGATGCTTTGAACTTGCCCGTGAAACTCGAGTATGAGTCCATTGACGAAGCAATTGTTGAGGTCAGATCGATGTCTTCGTATTGTTTGCCGGATTCTGGTCGCCAGGTCATAACCAGACAACACAGGCCCCTGGGGCGGAAGAACTCTTCGTTCATCTTGTTGAGGAATTTGTTGGACCTTGAAAAATGTCAGCACTGTATCTCAATGGGACCAGTCTTGGAGATTTACCTCTGCTTGTTTTGGGTCTCGCTCGCCACCTTGATAGCAACAGCCACAGCCACGTTGATTGCCATACCAGGCCCAAACGGGACAAAGAAGCCAGGGATCCCTGCCAAGTTAATGGTCTGGACCCAGGGCGATGCCTGGATAGACTTGTCGAAAGTGTCGAGAAAGTCAAGCCACGTCGTCTGGTCAATGCCGACATCCTCCAGCATCGGCGCGTAACCGCGGATAAAGCCACGGGTTCGATCTTTGGGTCTGCGTTGGGCGAGAATGACGGGCAGCTCTAATCGAGCCGTTGGATCCAGATAAGCCTGGCCGTGAGCCCGGATGAATTTGGTTGCGGCATCTCCGTCATCTTGTGTCGCATCCGGTGGCGGTGAAGCGTCGTTGGAGAGCAACTCGGACTGAGTCTCGTCAAGCTCCCACTGTCTCTCGGTCAAGTCGTTCTGGCCATCCAGCTCTGCAGGTGCTGAGCTGGTAGAGGCAGCGCTTGCTTGAGACTGTTGGCTTGGATCCCCCGATGCCCCCTCCTTCTCCGCCTTTTTCTTGTCCTTGTAGGCTGAGATGCTCTCAGATGCAAGGCCAATGCCCCCAGCGACTCCTCGAACGGCTGAACCTAATATCCCGCCACGACGATCTCCACGGGAAAAGAAGCCCCCTCCACGGCCACGGTTTGACATGATGAATTGCAAATATTGACAAGAAGAGACGATTATTTAGTGAATAAGCGGGGTAGAGAAAGAGAAATAAGTTTGTGAGGAAGTAAGATATGCAGTCATTAACTAGTATTTATAAGTGTGAGGCCTTGTTTGTGCGGATAAAGGAACGGCTAAGCGGCACCCGCTACGGGACGTAAGTGGCGCCAAAAGTGGGCGAGCTGGACAAGCATTCGTTCCTCGTCCAATTAGGCCTTTCCGCAGCGCTCTCAGCCCTGTAAATGCGGAGACGTTTGGGATCGGGATCGGCGCTTGAAAACACCAAGTAGGAAGTCGTTTCGAGATCGTAGTGGCTTAGCATAGGGGCGCCACTACATTTATTATTCAACCCTCGAGAAGAAAGACCCCTATTATTTGATTCGCATAGTTTGGAGCCACCCTTTGTAATATGCTGGTAAACTCGAATTGCCTTCCCGGTAGGGTTTGGTGCATCGTGATTACCGAAACGGTCTGACTTGCCCACCACCAATATTTCAACAATCTCCTTTGAGGAAAGCTATGATGCGGTATTGGTGACCGCTTTGAGTTCAAGTTGTCTTTCATGCAGTTTGCGTGGTGAATGTTACATGTTAGGCAGACGCAGGATTGTGGTGCTTCGCCTTGAGTGATTTGTCGCTTCCCCCATACACAGGTCACAAACAAATCAAGTGGTGTGGCTTACTTCTTCCTTTTCCATCATTTTACTTAGAGTCGATCAACCAGAAATCTTCCAGAAAACACCCCAGCCCGGTTTGTGGTTGTCATCTTTTCCCCAAGATACCGTCTACTGCGATAGCCCGAGTTGCGCGCTGTTCGCTGTATCTTTACCACTCTTTCTTTCCCCACCAAGGCCTGCTCGGCAACGTTCTACAACGATGCAGCGATTCGATGCCGAAAGCCTCCGAATGATCATCGGCGGACACGCCGTGTCTGACTTTAATCGCTTGCCGGCGCCGAAGCGCAAAGCCATTCTCACCAGGCATCTCGTACACACCGAAGCTGTCGTTATCGGGCCTGGACCACTTCTTAGACGTTGGTGGAGAAAGAATGATGGGAAACCTGAAGAGCCTGACAAGCAGTTGAGAAACGAAGCCTGCGAGATTTATTATGGAGAGAACACTTTTATTGTTACGCTTGGGATGCTCTGGGAGTTCTTGAAGCATCTGCTTTCCCATGACGAAGAGGACTTCTCTGTTGCGCCGCTCGTGGGAACAATCCTGGTAGATCTCATCCTGGTAGATCTCAAGAAGGAACGGGATTTCTATATGGTTGATATTGAAAGTCGCCTAGAAGATCTGTTTCTTTTCACACACGCGAAACAGATCACACTGCGACTGGTGGGTGGTAGGACTTTTGACGGCATGGACACGGCTGGCCATGAATTGATGCACTGTGTCGAAGAGAGTGTTGAGAGACTGATCTGGAAATTCGGTCTACGATTCGATATCAAAAAGTGTCCGGAGGGAAGGGAGGCCGAGGCACGCAGCATCAAGTACTACTGGTCGCCCCCGACAGAGGAGACGAAGCAGAGGGTTGAGGAAGGTATAGGGTCGTTTAAAGATATAACGCAGGTGGAGATTGCCTATCGGATGGAGGATCTACGGAGCGATGAACAGCGTGAGCGTGGACTTGAGCGACGACTGAGCCTAAGCGAGTGATTTGAGGGAAATGTTGTGGAGGCCAGAACTGTCGATGAGTCCGTGGAGAGGCTATGGCTCGAGAGACGATGACGGGCCTGGATCTTAAATAACTGACACTTTGGTGGATTTTGAGCGTGTGGTTTTGATATGAATGGGGTTTGATGGGGTGGTGTCCATTATAAATGTCTTCCGTCACTTCTAACTTCCTGTCGACCGTCTACTGCCAAGGAACAAAGACTGCAAACAGGAGAATGCCATAATCTTATATCTTGTCAAGTGAAATATCGGCTGCGTTGTCTGATACACGATCAGAAACTTGTCGTGAAAGAGATCCCTTGGTTTCTTGCATCATGAACGTGTACATATATGTGGCTATCGAGCTACTAAACTCCTCCCTGCTATCAGACCGTCTCCGTTTACGTCAGGCAACCTCCAGTATTCCTCCACATCCGTATGCTGCCATCAGGATCAACGGCGAGAAAGTCTGCAAGACCGTCACCATCCATGTCGGCAAACCGAATCATTTCGCCCGTAACGCCCGAGACACCCGGTGCAATGGTGCCAAGGTCCTCCCAGTTGCGTTCGCCGTTGGTGTCGCTGCTGATGTCATTGAGGTTGCCAGTATTCCGGAGAGCTTTGACTGCGCCTCCACTATACACGATAACATAGTCCGACTTTTTATCTCCATCCAAGTCGTACAGCCGGGCTGCGTTGGCGGGCATATTGCTGGGGCCCGGGGCAACTGTTTTCGCTGCCTCCCAATTGTCCTTGTCAGGATCCTTGCCGTTGTTCCCTGTATTTCTAGCCCACTTCACGGCGCCGCCACTATACAAAATAACGTAGTCGGCGTATCCGTCTCCGTCTAAATCTTCGAAACGGATCTTCTCTCGGGACTCAAGCCCAGAAGACCACTTGGGATCCAGAGCCACAAATTTCAGACCGTCTCCGTCCTCTGTGTTTTTCCAGACTCGAGCTGCTCCGTTGGAATAGAGAGCGATCAAGTCAGCTCTACCATCGTTGTCGACATCTGCCATGCGGACCATGTTTCCCGTCACGTTCTTCCACGGGGGATTGATTTCACCGACGCTCGTCCACTCGTTGGGCTTGCCCCCGTTGATCCAGGCTCTAACGGCTCCGTCATCCTCAGGCATGATGTAATCGGCGATGCCATCGTTGTTGAGATCTGCAAGGATGAGGTTCTCTCGTTTTCCGAAACCCGTCGGGCTCATGATAGTGCCGACGGACTCCCAGGTTCCCTCTTGACAGCCAGTGTCCCCGCTGCCAGTGGTGATACCCAATCCCACGCCTGGAACGTCCTCCTTGGCTAATGCGATGGGATCCTCCAGCCAACCTCGATCAAAGGCGTCCTCGATACCATTAAACCAGGCATTGGCCATTTTCTGATAACCTGCATTGTTTGGGTGTTTTCTATCAGATAGATCGCTGAGCCCGATGTCGATAGGAACTTCGAGGATACGGTAGTTATCCTCCTGCATTGCCTTGATCATCGAGTCGATCTCTTTATTGAAGTTGTCCGTATTGGCGTTCATACGTGTATCGTTGGCCCAGATAACCGGGGCGACAAGAACAACAGCCTCTGGGGCGTTTTCCATAACACCGTTGACAATATCCTTCATCAACTCAGGGGCACTATCAAGGTCAACCTCCTTGTCCATGTTGTTGGTCCCTGCATGGATGAGCACCACATTGGGGCGCGATTGAATGGAAAGTTTCCAGTATTCGTTAATCTCTCGCAAATATTCGCCGCTATGGCCCTCGTGGTCATTATCTGCCATATTCCCGTTCTTCAGACTCCCGACCATGTCGACGGCGGCGGTGTCCGAGTCAGAGACATACGCCACGAGCTTGTCTCTAAGGTATCCTCGATACCCATTTCCGTGGGAGGAGCCGCTTCCTTTGGTGATTGAATCTCCAAGAGGTAGAACCCGAAGGCGTGGAACCCCTTGGGCGACGGCAGACGGAAGAAGGATGGATAGCAGAGTTGCAGCACATGCTAGAGCGGCTCGACATTTGGCTCGAGCCATAGGGAAAAGTGGTAAGCCGTACCAGGCCTCTGTAAGGCAAGGGCAAGAAGATAGATGCTGGACTTAGATAGTGTTTTGGTGAGGTGTTTGGATGCTGCTCAATGTCTGGCGCCAAGAAGACTTGTGGAGGACAAGAGGAAAAGATGGGTCTAAAAGATGTGAGACTACAGATCGAGTACAGCACAACGTTGAAAATGAGAGTAATCATCGAGTTTTGTAAGTTTGGTAAACCAGCCTCGGCTGTAAAATCGATGTCCTGCCACAGCTTTGGTCATGTTCTCCTACACATTTGGTTAGGTACTCCTACAGCTTAGGCTTAAAGACCATCTTTTCCATTAAGCTATACAAAAAATAGGATCTGCAGTCATGAGCCAATACGAACCAATACAGCAAAGTCGTATGATCTATCCTGCAAGTAATCTAATGGTGCAGCTCAACCCCTCGCCGCTTGAAATCACCGTGGAACCGTTATGCACTCGGGTTGTGATTCCCGCAGCTGCCACTCGTGATGGCTTCACGACCAATAGCCTTGGGAATGAACCCACCTAGGTTCGACTTAACGATCAACAGATTCGTCGAGGTTAATAAGATCCGAACCTCGAGCCACTACAAGCGTGGAATTCGGCTTTATGTTCCACTCTTTTGCAGCGGCAAGGTGCTACTTAATCTAATGCAGTCAACTGACATTGGTATTGGTCGCAACCAACAGCTGCAGCTGATATTCTGGATTCTATACCTCAACTAGGAAGGTGGGTAGGTATGGAATCCCATGACTACCTATGACATCGGCGGGGTGAACATGAGTCTACCTACCTTATATGACCTTTCTTTCCAAGCCGGTGCGTGGATTAAACAATGATTTCTCGATGATAGCTTACAAAAGTAGACCTTCGGTAGGAACTAGATTTTTTACAAATAAATTTTGTACTATAATCATTCAGTCCGTAGCGTTCACTTCTGGATAGTGTGGTCGCTGGAATTGGAGGTGCATAAAGAGTGAGAGAGCGTCTGACCAAACTGTGACGTACACTCATCTGACCGGGGATCATTCATCAGGACCAATCGGCTCCGTTTGAAGTGAGACTTGGATGTTACCTCCGCTTCAACTTGGGCTTCATCGGCCGCTATTATATAGTTCCATATTTTATAGAGACAGGGTCCTGCTAAGCAATCAGATAGCAACGCCCGAAGGTCGGCACGTGTTGAGAAATGCCCCGTGGTCTGGATCAGCGGGATCGATGCAGGGATCCAAGGTTGGCGTGAAATCTTGCCTCGGATCCGTGTGTGTATAAGCGCCTTTCCCGCGCTCTGCTGCCTTTATTATATTAATTACACCAAGAAGATCACCTGCAGCGAGGACCATTGGCTCCCACCCTCTCCTTCGAATTACCATGCAGCAACAGCGGGTTTAGGCCCCTCATTTCTCAATACGTGTTGTATTTCCGAGATGACTACGTCAACTCGGTCCTCTCGTTCCTCCAACCATGCCCAACGGCCCTCTTTACATCCAATAGGCGTCTCTTGTCTCCACCGCGCATATTGAAAGCCTGCAACCTGTGGACTGAGAATGCCTTTTCGGACTTGCATCTATCCCGGGCATCCAGCCCGGCCTTTTGATTCGCAAATGATTTGTCGGTTTTCCTGGGCTGCAGGAATGTAAATGCTGACCGCATCCTGGTCACCTCGACCCGTAGGTTAGCCTGGGTGAAGCCCACAGCCATGCCGTTTCCAGGGGCATCCTTGAATTGTCTTCCTCGCGCTCCCCAAAATCCTCATAATGCCCACATAGACCCTGTCCATGCTCTGCCCTAACGGCATGTGCCTCTGTGAGTTGTGTCGGATACGCTCCGGCTTCGGGCATGGGCAGATGGGCGGCCAACCACGGCCGCAGGCCCGCATGCTCGAGTGCATCCCAAAAGTCGCGTTCCACGAGGCCTTGATTCGGCCGTGCGAAAGGGCGACTCTGCCGACCGCAGGCAGTATAGTCGCCCAGGGACGAGAGCATGGCCCTAAAACGCCGGCATCGGGCATCGCCGGCCATCCAAACTCATCCGCCAAAGTCGTAACGATGCGACCCGTATTTTGCAATGGCTCGTCACTAAGCGGGACGTCGTACGAACACTCTGCGTCATCATGGACGACATGAAGTCAAACTACCACAGCAACAAGTCCTTGGAAAATGCCCCTAAGGACGCCCGGGTGGAAGTACTCGATTGGCGTCGACCAGATATATGCCCTGATACCATCGTCAGAATCGGCTAGAACTTACGGGAGCTGCATCTCCAATGGAGCGGGAATAACGCTGTTTTTCGCAGTTGGAGCGAGGCAGGAGGATTGCCCAAGCTTGCGCGCTATGGAAACCTGAAGCGTATTATGGTAGTTTTTCCAGAGGTATGTATCTCTTGTAGAAACTAGCCGAAGCCAAATTATCACAGAGGGTATTTATGTAGACGACCTGACTAACCATTAACTACCCAACTAGGAGGGTCCCGGCATAGGCCACCACACGTCGAAAGATCTAGAGAACTTCAAGAAACGGCTTCTGAGGAACTGGCCTGCGAGTTCTCAAAAGCGCCCACATCCCCCAGGAAACAAGACACAGGCGGGCACAAGCTCATTATCTACAGATACAGAAACGGGTTCTCAAGGGCTCGAATTCCCTAAAGTTGATTTCTGGAAAGCCAAGTTCACTACAAGCACACTCAATGACACCTAGTTCCAGAGAGAAAGAGTTTGCAAATGGTAAGTGACCCGTGACAGTTTTTATCAAGTCAGGGTGTGGCTAGATATATTAGTTAATTAAAAGATTAAAGAGATAACATACGATTGCTTGATTGATCTAGGCTGTTGCGATCAACTATCCGAGGATGCCTGGATAGCGGGGTGGTTTGCAATAAGGCGCCCGCCGCAAGGCAGACTGCCCAGGGGGACTAGGCACTACAGGAGGCACTCCGAGAGGCGCAGGGATACTGACATCACGTCAGACTCGTTTTCTTTCAACCTCCTGCCTTGGCTCCTCTTTATTCCTATTCTGTAATTTTATGTCGCTTTCTAATGACATAGCCCAACTGACTCGTCGGGGCTCACTCAAAATGATCGTAGACTTGTCACCGTACGTCACACCCACCAAAATGTGTACCCCGCTAACGTCTCAGTGGCCCTCAACCAGCCGCAATCTTTGCCGCCGTCTGCCAAGAATTCAAGGAGTCGCTGCCGGAGAAGGCATGGAAGCAAATCGATGCTTATCAAGATGCCAATGCCATGCTGAATGGGACGTCGGATCTCTTGAAAGACCATTCCACCCGGACCAGCAGATTACGTGTAGCTATCTCGGCTGCAGACCGCATCGCTTCTCGCCTGCGACCATATTTCAGAGTCATTGATGTCTTTGTTCAGAGCAACCCCGAGTATGCTGCTCTGGCATGGGGAACATTGAGAGTCATATTGGAAGTGAGTAGTCCATTCTTGTCTTGTTTGTGAATACTAATCAGTTGTTGAGTAGATGGCTTCAAATTTCACCACGCTCTTTCAGAAAATCGAGAATATGCTCATGAAAATGGCTTATACCCTTCCAGACTTTACTGTCTTTCTCGACCATCTAAGCCGGCGGGATTCTCAGAATGCTGCCGCCGCGTTTCCTAGGCTTGTAAAAGCCTTGGCCTACATCTACGGGGACATGCTCGAGTTTTGCCACCGTGTGTGTAAGCTACTCTCTGGTTCCAGTAACAGTCAGTAACCTCTTGCACATATTGTGACTCGACTTACCAACGAGATTGTAGAAATGATTTCAAAGATCAAGCTATTCGGCAAAATGCTTTGGACGCCATTTGAGACTTACTTTGAAGAGATCATCGAAAAGTTCAAGCTTCACGCCAAGTTGTTTGACTTTCAGATGCAGAGGGTATCCAACAACCAGGCCCTCGAGTTCTATAATAGATGGGACCAATGGGAAGCCACTGCGAAATCTGCCATGAGCCGATTGATGAGCGTGGATGCTCCAGCGGCCGAGGACATCCCCAATCTTAGCCCTGAGCATATAGGTTTGTTCAAACACCCCGACAAGTGGTATCATTTCTGACAGAGTATTAGGCCATGAAATCGATAAGTTGATCAAACGGATACATGCCCCGGCCTGGGCACCTGTATTTGAGCATGCTCGTAGCCAGCGCGTGGCGCACTCTGGCGAGTGGCTTCTCAACCATCCTGTTTTGGAAAAGTTCTGGTACGATTTGACTACTGAACTGGAACGCAATGTCCTATTCATAAGAGGTATGGCATAAACTGACTCTACTTATGGACTCGTCTAACTCGTGAACTAGGCAAGCCAGGATACGGCAAGACAACCTTGGCAACATTGGTCATCGATCATCTCAAAACTCTGTCGACTTCCTCGCTAGGCTCCGGAGTTAACCACGTCGCCTACTACTTCTTTGACAGACGAAATCAAATGGCCCAGTCAAACAACGTGTCCGATGCTATCCGAGCGCTTGCATCACAAGTCATCTTCTTCCATCGTCATGATCCCACGATACTGGAGATTGCAACTCTTGTACGGCCGTGGCACGACACTGGTCACCAATTCGCATCCGACGATGAAGTGTTGACTATTCTTCAGCTCATTCTGTTACAGGCGCCGAATTGTGTCATGGTCTGCGACGGAATAGATGAGTGCGCTGATCCTGAAAGCTTGTTGCGGAAATTTGACTCTTTTGCGGCGGAGAACAAACAGTCGAGATTTATTCTGCTTGGGCGTCCCGTCTTGAATTTCCATCGGTCATTAGATCAACAGTGTCAATATCTGAACCTCGAACCGACGCAAAATTTGGATGATTTGAAGCAATTCATCGAGCCAAAGATTGAGGAACTTGTTGACACAGGTGACCTCATTCTGCCTCAAGATTTTACCATCTTAGATGTTGTGGACAAGATTTCTAGGCAAGCATCAGGAATGTTCTTATGGACCAGGTTGTTCATCAAATTTCTGGAGTCTCGTTCCCTCTCACTTAACACTCGATGGAGAATGATTGAAGACCCGGGCGAGTTTGGTGGCTTGAACAACATCTACCAAGCCATCTTCCAAAATATCGAGAAAGACTATCAAGGCCCAGCTCGCATCAACATTCGAAGAGCCTTGCAATGGGTTTTGGGGGCATCTCGTCCACTGCACGTCAACGAGCTCCGAGTCGCCATCGGGCAGGAACCTGACAGAGCATATGATGAGACCGACTCGATTCCTAACTTTGAGGAAGCACTGGCGGCTATGACCGGGGCGCTGCTCGAGGTCACAGAGTACAAAACTGTGCGACTTATACACCATACCGTTGCGGATTTTCTTGTTTCTAAGCTCTCGAAGTCTACAGCTAGCTTGGTCGGTGAGACTGTGTGGGATTTCAGTTCCTTGGCAATTCAGCACTACATCTCCTCGGTTTGCCTCGCATTTCTGAGATTTACGATGCCAGAGGGGCCATACAGGAAGCCATTTGCCAGGGCCTCGATGTTCCCAAATATTAGACGGAAGCTCCCGTTGATCGATTTCGTCACGCGATACTGGATCACACATCTC
Source organism: Fusarium albosuccineum (assembly GCA_012931995.1). Classification (NCBI taxonomy): domain Eukaryota; kingdom Fungi; phylum Ascomycota; class Sordariomycetes; order Hypocreales; family Nectriaceae; genus Fusarium; species Fusarium albosuccineum. Next base: position 41,701 of record JAADYS010001495.1, read on the forward strand.
GTCAAGTTCTCAGAAGAGCTCCGGAACTCGACACATATGGAGGACTATCACCAAGTTGCCCAAGAAATGGGAGAAAGCTGCACATCCTTGATTAGAAACCGTTCAAGGTTCACCTCTTGGGCAGAGTGTATGTGGCACACGCAATGCGAGGAGACCGTCTGGCCATCCGAGGACGCGATGATACACAATATCCGTCTCAGTTCTGGTCAAGGTGCTCTCAACGAGGCATTTTCTTTGATTCGATGGGCTTATGTGGAACATAACCGGATCCCCAACGCCTGGAGACATGAGCTGGAACAATATCCTGAGAAGATCTGGTTGCCGACTTTGCCAGAGCTCTCAGACACTAAGCTAGTTGGTACTACGTCCGATGCCAGCGTTTCTCCCCTTGTCAATCGGTACAACCTGGGATACGCTTCGATCGTACTATTGACGCAGATGTCTCCAACGGGGAATGCCATTGGGATCGTGTCCATCAAACCACCAGGGTAAGTCTTTTGATCTAGAAGCGCAGGGCAACCGAAATACTAAAGTCTTCACAGGGGATCTAGCCGTATTTCCAAGACAGATCCGACTGTGATGGCAACATACCAGATCCACGCTCTGGACTTTGACGAAATTCTCTTCGAAACCACGTTCGAGGTCCAACTCGATTCGACAAGACAGGTCACCGAGAAGAGAGAGTTCTCGATCGACGCGTCCATTAGTGAAGGGCTCTTGGAGGTCATTGTCGAAAACACGCTCGTCAAGCTTTCGGTCCAAGGGGACGTCGGTGGCTTCTCATTTCAACAGACCTCGAAAACAGAGCTGGATATTCTGAAGCATCACCGCTCCTTCTACTCGAAAATTCATTCAAAACGGAGAATTCTTCTTAGCTACGGCGCCGAGCTGCTAGTCATTGTGCAACAAGTACATGAATCTCGCGGCTGGGTTTTCGATGTCTTCCAGGACTTGAACTGCAAGCGTGACCCCTCGAATCCGAATTATGTGCGAAGAGGCCACGAAACAGCACATGTAAGTAATACCACCTGTTATGTGGTTCTTTCTGACATCTAAAAGGTCAGTGGCGAGGTAGACTTGTTGGGGGAATTCCTCAGCCACGCCAATTTCTCTTCTTCACAAAAGGAGAACATACGGAAGATATCTCAGCGAAATCATAAAAAGGATGAACAGCAGCCCACTATTCACTTTCATCCGAAAAGACGAATTCTCATGCTAGTTGAGTGCGGTGGCACTTTTGTATGGGACTTTACGAAGAGTAGGTCTACAAACATCAAGCCAGTCATGGTCCACAGAACGCCTCTAGAAAAGACTGGTTTCTCTGACGAGGGAAGTCTGTTTTACGGACTGGAGAGCCGAACAAAAAACTTGGTGATGCTCAATTTTGAACGCAACTGTCGGCAGATCAAGGCTACACCGGAGACGCCTCGACTATTGACCGGGCCGGACACACTAGCCCAGACTTGCAGACAGTCAAGTCTGATCGAGTCAATACCTAGCCGGGTCCAGCGAGTTCAGTCTTCGAACAGCGCTCTCATAGCGAAGGACTCGACCGGAAATCCCACACTCTCTGTTGTCCATCACCATTCTGAGACCGGCAGCCTGGTACAAGCGATAGTTAACTCGGAAGGCACAGTCACGTTACGACAGCTGATGGATTTGCCCAGGGATCTGGTCCAAGACGCGAACCTTGCACTTCTCTACCCTTGGACGGGACCAGAGATCTTTGCGCATGGCGGTAATCGTAAGGTCGTGATAGGTGTCTCGTTGGAGGATTCTTACAATTTTGAGGAGGACAATACAATCAAGTCAGGACTATCTCTTCCAGCCGTGCTTGAGCGGCAGAGCAGCTCTGTCGCTACGTTGCAAAGCCTGGGGCATGTGTTGGGAGTTTCGCGGTTGAACTCAGGTGAGAGGAGCCGGGATATTGTGGATGAAGATCGGATGCTCAGCTAGGTAGCTCACCGCTTCTGAATACTTCTTCGCCCTTCTTCTCCTTAACCAATAATAGGATCAATAAGACCAGATATAAGCTTCTGGAAGTTTCCAGCTTTCAATCAGCGATGATTCGTTCATATGGGCTTTTGCATTAGTGCGAATCAGTAGTCAAAGGACAACACCACTGTCCCACCAACACATTGTCTGGAACGCCACCAACAACTCAAGTACGGTCACACATAAAGTAAAGCGAGAAAGTACAAATCAGAGCCCTCCGACTGATTTTGGGTGCTTTGACATTTGGTGGCAGATGTTAGGCTATTTGCAATTTTTGCGAACTTTGGCTAATGGGCGACCGTACCTAAAGGATCCGCGATTCTTAAGGAACGCCACTCTATTATGTTTGCCTGCAAGCTTACGGTCTAGAGCGCTTGGCAGCTCTTTGTGGCTGATGGGTAACCTTGCATACCTACTCGGTACCTCATGGGTGGGAAGGGATACATCGACGGTAGGAATGCGATGTCATGTTCTACGCTGTTTTGCATATCAAACCGATGGACGGTTTGCTTTTGATTCACTAACAGATCGCAGGTTCAGGTAGTACCAACTCGACTAGAAGTATTCATTCACACCATCTATGGCACCCTGCGTAGCAACGCGTTCTCGTGAATGACTCAAACAAAGAGATGGCCTACTAACCATAAACAGTGCAATCCTATCTTCTGAAACTTCTAGAAGATTTCTTTTGCTTCCAGATATTTATTTGAATTAGCTTATAAGTCGAGACGAACAATTATATTGGCCTCTAATCTTCACACAACACTTCCACATAGTAGCCGTCACGTCTCTCATCTTCTACCAGCTTTTATTTAGATCAGATGCATACCCAGAGTACCTCAGAATCTATGACAATCCGTCTCAAGAACTTCGAACAAGGCAACAAAAGCACCAGTTTTGTGAAAGATACGGGACCAGAGTGCGGACTTGACATCGTCGAGATGGTCGCGAAAACAAGCACCAAGATTTGCTCTGTTTGCAATAGTAAAGGGTCCACACAGTGTTCCCGATGCGGAGACGCCCAGTACTGCTCGTCCGAGTGCCAAAGGGCTGACTTTGCAGTGCACAAGCTGGTCTGCAAGCAATTCACAACATTTCCAAGCTCCTCGCGTCCTGGAAAGAACTACTTTCGGGTCATGATCTTCCCCCATTTGGATATGAATCCTGAGCTTTGCTGCGCTTTGCAGCCTGAGTTTGCCTGGGCGTCAACCAAGGATTCAGACAAGCTCGTTGTCGGCCATGCCATAATCAGCAAATGGAAGCAGGACATGGAGGGGCGATACGAAATGTCAGAAGAGGATCCTCTGGTGATTCAAGCACTCAGTAGAGACTCGTCCATGAAAGGAAAGACGTTTGGGCATGGACTGAGAATCGCTTCTTGGCAGCCTCCCCCTGAGGCCACGAGTCATCTTGGGGGCTTCAACGAGACCGCCATCTCCCTTTCTTCGGTATATGCCGACCGCAAGTACGGCCCTCTGGTAGCATTCGCATATAGGCTGGATGCAGACTTTGAATACAAAGATATGGATGACATAACGACCAATGATCTGCGGCACCTCGTCGACTTCTTTAATAACTCTGATTGGAACCCAAGCATCGGAGACGGCAATCGTTACCCTGGAAAGACCCTTAAATCAATTCTCCTAACAGACTCCTTATCCTACAAGGGACTTTCGACTGTTGATCCGGATAAGGAAAAGGCACTGGTGAGCCAAACCATCTCAGCTAAGATCAACTTCAAACAAACCTGCTTGCACCGTCTCTGTAACCCACACCTATCGCCAATTAGCGAAATATGCCCCGGGGGCCACATGTGGCACGCCTTTCTCCTTGGACCTCTCCTCCTCGGTCTACCTTGGATCGGGAGAAACGTCGTGATGAATGATACTCATGGCGGGAAGCATCGAAGGGTGTGGCCATTGAGTCGATGGGACAGCGAAAACTTTCGCTTCCTTCGACAGGGTGTTCGAATCGGACGTGGAGTCTTGACGATTGATGCACTTAAAATGAGCGACGGACTGACCGTATTCAACGCCTTTGGCCAGGAGGTACATCAACTTCACCTTCTTGCTTACAATATGTTTATGAAGTATAAGTTGGAGGGCGGGGCACTGGACCTAACTACTACCACCGGACCAGAGTTTTCCAAGTTTTGGCAAGTTTTTAAGGACGAATGCACCGAGCTGAAGGAGGCGAGAGCGGATGCATTGGCTGACTTTACTACTGGAACCCCATCGCCATGTGAAACTCAAGCGAAAACGCAGACCGTGCTATCCCGGGACGTTGAAAGAGCGTTTCGGTACGTTAGAGGCTTGTTCCAAGATGGGAGATTTCGAAATCACATTCGAAGATACGAGAAGGATTATTCTTTTCAAACGACCCCGCAACAAGCTCTTTGGGATATCCCTGAGGAGATGTGGCAAGACAGCCTTGGTGATGTGCTGTTTGAACTCTGGGATGGCCGATAGACGGTAGACGCCGCCGTGATGGGGAGATGGCGGGACGTGCCTTTATGAGTTAGGTTGGCCGGGCCGAGATGGGGTTTTGCTTCGCTCGCCGGTTTTCCCCATCTTGGCCCTGGTTATAGTCCGAGTGTTGCGTTTGAGGGACAAGGTATTTGGGTAGAATAGCTGTTGGGGGGTTGGTAATAATATGTTGTATCTATGTATGTGTGTGTATATGTGTTATATTTAACGTCCCGCAGGCAATTTCTTCCTGCCAACCGCCATTTAGGCATAAAGAGATAT
>JAADYS010001496.1:0-18136 GCA_012931995.1 Fusarium albosuccineum
ATACCTAAACCTAGATAGTAGAGTTAATATATTTATATAATTAAGCATATTAAGTTGATAATAGACCTGGCCTTAATAACACCCTAAAGTAGCCACTGACAACCGGTCTAGCATGAACCATCTACTCCCTAGCAGGGGACGTGCATTAGACTTACACCATACTGCCTAGTCTTGGCTATCCAACGTAAGGATTTCCCCATTAGTATGGAATACTTGCGTTTGTCACCTATCGTCATGTTGGCTGGTTGCTTGCCTAGCTCGATAAATGCGATGTGATTTGTACCAGGGAGTTATGATGTAGGGAGTTATGATGTAAATCTGGGCACTCGCCAGTCGAAGACTCACAAACTACGTTGAATGGGGGAGAAATATCCACCCTAAAAGTGAACAATAGGCTAAACCTGATGAGACATAATTACAATGAGCGTTCTCAGATTACCCGGGCTTGAAATATCTGTGCCATTCCCCGTTACGTGTGAATTCTGCTGCACCTACTTAGGTTTGGGTATGCATTGAATAGCTTTGTGTCGATGCACTTTAACACAGAGCTTCGTGGGTCAGGGAGCTTCTCATACTTATTCATAATACGCCCTCAACTTGCTTCGGCATGGAAGTAGACGTAAGGTATAACGTCCAGACGCTACATGAATAGTCCGGTTTTAGAGCGAGGCCTCCTAAGATGAGGGTGAATCAATTGATCCACCTAAATGTGCGATGACATCGCAAGTAAAAATTGCCCGACAAGACATATATGATAGGAGAGGTGTCAAACTGCTTATCGGCTCGACGAGATAAGGGATCATGAATCAACAGAAGCGAGCCACCGCCAAGGCCCCATCTTTACACCATGCAAACCATGCTATCAAAGCACCCCAGAAACCCCGCGTTCTTGATAAGAACCGGCCGATAAGTCAATGACATGAGCTATTATGCCAGAAATCCATGACAACGCTCCACAAGGAATAATAATTCCGGGGCGGGGACGCGAAACGAACTATTCCCCATGCCGACACCGCAAGATAAGAGGCATACCTCAATTACCTTTAGCGATGGCTGCGTTGCCTTCATCAGGTAAGACGCCAAAGAACTGGCAGGGTTCTGGTATCTCTCGGGGATTAAACTGCGTCCGAAGCTACCGTGATCTTCATCATAATGCGTCATTATTGGGCAGCACGGCCAGCATAAATATTCGTTGAAGCTGCACAGAAGCCGTCTTCGGCGAACCAGAGGCGACTGATAGCGGAACCGGATCTGAAGATGCTACCTCGATTCATCAACCACCTTTCGGCCGTTGCAGCCTTTCTGCTACCGCTTGTCCAAGCCGACTTTGACTCCGGCTTGGAATGGATCTCGACGAACAAATCCCTGCCTAAAGTCGTGTACGTATAATACTACCATTAAGATAAACCAGTAACTCATATCTTGGAACAGGATCTATAGCGCCAAAGGAACCATTCTCTCGGCATCCAACTACAGCCGACTTGACAATGTCAACTACGGGTCTGGTGTTGGACCAACGCCCCAAGATCTTATCGGAAATGTTTCCGAGGTTCTGGACGTTGCGCAATTGGCAGTTGTCAACTTTAACGTAACAGGCGGGAGCTCTGGCTTGAACTCGTCGCTGTATCTCAACATCAGCCAACACGCCAATCGTCAGCTATGCGACCCAGACTCGGACATCGTTGGTGCAATCATGTTCCACGGAACAAACACTCTGGAAGAGACGGCAAGTAAAAAGCCTTTGATGTATGGCCATACACTAACACCCAACAGGCTTTCGGAGTTGATTTGACCTTTAACTGCTCCAAGCCATTCATCGCCACAGGCGCTATGCGACCGGATACTTACATCTCGCCCGATGGCCGATCGAACTTCTACCAGGCTGTTGCTGCAGCTGTGTCACCGTCTTCGCGGAACCGTGGAGGTCTGATTGCTTTTAATGATCGGTATGTCAAGTGCCCAAGAATTCGGACTTAGCCTCTTAACAACTATACAGAATTACTTCCATCTTCTATTCCACAAAGCTCGACGCAAACACTCCCGATACCTTCAAGTCCCTTGAGCAGGGAAACCTGGGTGCCTTCTTGGCTGGCCAGCCCTTTTACTACTTTGGCCCGGCTTATCCCACCGGCCGTCCGTATTTCGATCTTGGCAACACAACGGAGCTACCGTCGGTCGTCATACTTTACGGCCATCGTAGGTTGCATCCTGAATTCCACTTTAACTCATTCGAGCCGATCTATGAGACTGACATGATACTGTAGAGGGCTTTGACGCCTCATTGATGCACGCAGCTGTGGCAAATGGCGCCAAGTGAGTTTGATGCAGAAGACGTAGAAAGAATTGTACTGATTAACACCGTTTTAGGGGTTTAATTGTCATGGGACCTGGTGCGGCTTCTCTCAGCCCCAGTGCTCGGGTAGCTGCCGAAGAGCTCTTTGGCAAGGGAATCCCGACCATTGCCGTTGCCCGACCCGTCACTGGAACTGGCGTGCCATCTATCACGCCGGGATCAGTGTAAGTCTATACCTGGCTCCCTAAATACGGTTTCAATACTAAGAGGAATTTTAGTTTCTACTCCAGCTATGTTGGTGCTGAGCAGGCCCGCATTATGCTACAGCTTGCCATCAACGCTGGATACAGCCTTGATAAGATTCGGGATCTGTTCGAAACGCCACTTAGACAGGCTGTCTATGGTGTTTGGGCTAACCAGCTGGCATATTTCTAATCATTCGACTCGGCGGCTAGGCAATGAAGATGATAGATAGCTTATCAATAGGACTGGGGCAAAAGGTGAAAGAATGAGCGATGAACGCTTCACGAAAAAACACACGATGATGACTTGCTACAGTGAGGGCATGGCTCCGCCAAGATAGTATATACTGCTTTACATTCAGGAAACTAGTTGTAAAGAAATGCTATCTATATACTGGTTTTAATGTGCACTGCTGTCTTTCCCAAGTCCTTCAGACCGTCACGGTGAGGGTGCCTAACGATCAGCGTATGAAGAGATACCAGTTCTGAGAGCGAGGGCTGAGACTGGTGATAGACGCCCGCGCCAACTGGACTTTAGAGCGGTGAGAATTCTACCCAAAAACGCTGAGCAAGACTTCCATCAACTCCTTTTTGGTGATAGGGGTGTCGCCAGCAGCAGCTCCTTCACCAGCGCCGGCGCCGGCATCAGCCCCGGCACCAGCCCCAGCATCGGGAGCAGACTCGGGAATGAACACGGCCCATTCACCGTTCATGTTGTCAACCTTGATGAGAAGCTCATTCTCCTCAGCCTCGAACTCTTGCTCTCCGAGTGCCGGGTCGATGACAAATGCTCCGGCTTCGGCGCAGAAGCGGCCGATAGAACCGGTGCTGATGTCGACAGTACCTGGTAAGACGGTTAATAAAGCGGTAGTTGTATCATAAAAAAAAGACTCACTGTTGGAGTTCAAGATGTAGTCGACCTTCTGGAGTGTCAGGCCCTCGGTGCCTCCTTCAAGACTGACAATAAAGGAGACGGGCTCAACAGCAACGAAGCCAGTAGGTGGAGCGGCGGGAGAGGTGTTTTGAGTGACGGTGAGGGTGCGGTCCTCTGCGTTCTGGAACTCGATTTCGAAGACGCCGTTTTGCTGTAAGGGAGAAGTAATTAGCTGCTGGCCGCGACGGGTGCATAAGCGCCATGGGGAAAGACTCACCCCAGGAGGGTAAAGAGTATCGACTTTGCTTCCGCCAGGTAGAACAATTGGCACGTCAAACTCTCCGGCCTGCTCAACCTCGTCCTCAGCACCCTCCTCGGCCCCTTCTTCACCTCCAGCCCCGCCATCACCAGCCCCCGGCTCAGCAGGGGTGGCGGATGGCGTTATAGCGACAGTGGTAGTAGTGGCAGACTGCACTGCGACGAGGGCGTGGGCATTTCTCTGAACCACAGTGGGAGCGGCAAGAGTAGCTGAAAGCTGAGCAAGCAAAAGGGTGATCTTGAAGACGTGCATCATTGATGATTTGGGTGGGGTTTTCTGTTTTTATTGAATGCGAACAAAGGGAAAATGTGCCAAATTGAACAAGATTTCGGGCCGGCCGAGGGAAGAATGAAACAAAAGAGATAATGATGCTGGATCACAAAAGGTGGAAGCAAAACTGACGAAGAAGTGAATGGTGTGAAAAAGAAAAGCAATGATCTGTGAGGAGCAGCTTGTCAATTTTTCCCAAGTCTACTCGAACTGCATTTTACAACCGACTTCGTCAACTTGACCCCTTGAATGGCAGTTCGAAACCCTTTGCCTTGCTATGAAACTCTCTTAGAGCGACCCGTTTGAAGCTATTCCGGGACGCACATCGCCAAGACATCACCGGCCGCCAAGAGTTTTCATGTGAGCCACCTGCGCAAACACAGCTCAGTACGCCGTGCGGTGCTCTGATTGACTACCTGCGGCAATTAATCGGTAGTGTATGGCGGCCAGATTGTCGAGGGGAATTGACTTGGACATGGGACTACGTTTCAGTGAGTGGGGCTTTGGACGCTTCGATTTGACATGTAAGTCCCCAGCCCCGGGTGAAGTTATTTTAACATATGAAACTACCACGTTAGCCTTGGCGCTAAAATCTAAGCTTAAAAGATGATGGAGGTGTCGCGTGATGTTCCATTGACAGAATATCGAGGCATCGCCTTGAAACGCCTCGACAGCCTAGAGGCTTGGCATGGCGACAGATGAAACTCGGCGCCGTTTCTTGTCTCATGTCGAGTTATTTTTGGCCATGGCAGCTCCTTGTTTCCCATTTCAGTGTTTGTTTCCTCTCGCCTATCAATTGGGGTGCATCCTGGCCGGAGGCTTCGGGTTATTCATAGAAGCGAGGCACTTGGCACAGTTTCTTTGTGTCGGCACATTCGGACGCCATGATTAGATGCAAGCGATGGCGTGGTGTTTTAAAGAACTTGATGCCAAAGAAACTGCTCTGTGAGCATCCACTCTACCCAATGCAAGAAACAGTCCCAAGTGGCCCAACCCCAAGGTCAGGTGTGCGGGTTGCATACAATCTAGCTCCTAGCAGGCCAATTGTGCCGTGTGGAGATGGCCGGGACAGAATTCAAGCTGTATAGGCTCCATAGCCTACCTACGTAGACCATTCCGTGGAAGTTACTATTTCCCTAGCGGCGGGTATATCAGATCGTTCAGGGCTGGGTGAAGATCCCAATTTAGCGCTATGGTTTCTGTTTCGGTAATGGTATGACGCATAACGTGCAAATCTTTGTAGCCGAGAGGCTTGAAGTTTTAGAGGCCTCCAGCGCCGGCCCCGGCCTGGTATCCTATGATTGAGCTAGTGTTGGTAGGTGGAGGTGTGGAGGTCGCGCCCCGACGTTGTCCTGGTGGCTCCCTATCCTGGGGCGCACTTAAAACTTCTGCGTGGGTATCTCAATTGAACCTTCACTACCGGGAGGTTCTCATGTATTCCATAGTAGAGTTAGGTGGATATGTCCATGGTTGAAGCGCGCAGTAAGCTCACTTTGCCATGACATTGAGCCACTAGTCAGCATCAAGTCACACTTAAGGGGACAGCATGACCAGTGCCACAGACTTTTTTCTTCTACTTTGATCACAAATTCTGATTTTCTCTCTAAATGATCAGTGAACGGGCATCCTGGTACTTGATACTTTATTATTAGCCGTCTCACATCCAAGTTGTGGTGCTCTCTGAGCCTCGGTTATCATCGTTCAAACCTGAAATCCACCCCAGCAAGACCATTCCAGGACCAGTCGAGACCCCCTGCATCAAGTCAATAGTCGTCGAAGGATGATATCTCGGCTAAATTCAGTATCCACCAAGGTGACGACGAGGTTCCCGTAGGGAGTGTTGGAGCGACTTGCACAAAGCATCATTCCGAACCAATGCTACATCGAGCATGCATGCACTATCTATAGATCATTCACAGTTGAATTTTGTAATCTAATATATTTATCCCTTGCGAACCAGTCTCTAGCCTCCGTCGTCTGCGCGTTGAAGCCGACCTTGTTGGGCGAAACTGGGTAGTCTCCTCCGCCAAGTCCTGGGTGTGTTTAATAATCTCATCCCGAACGTTGTAGCTCTCGGTCTTTTCTATAGGCACCTGAATTTGCACGCCGGACATTGAACCGGCTCATCTTGACCTTAAGTTTCGAGCTATGGCGTATTGCAAAAGCCTCAAAAGCATCATTGCGTGGAGTGGTGGATGATTTGATGAAATGGGCGTTGGAGCCAGATTTTCAGCAGGGCCTTACCTGGAGCCGAGGACTGAAAGAGCACCGAAGATAGCCGTGGGAAAGAACAAAGCGTAGGCCACGAGATGACTTGGTTCCGAGTGCGTCTAAGCCCCCGCGTGCTGGGAAGTCAAATAATGCTGGGCTAGTAGATTGAGCAGCGCATAGGGATTACCAGAGCATCCATTTGGGAATGGCGTAAACATGACCAGAGATAACACCACGACGTACCTGCCTAATGATCCACTAACGTGTGACTCTTTATTATTACTTACGTGCAACCCTTGCCTAAGAACACAGTTAGCGTGTGACTCTTCTTTCTGACTCTGTACTGAATACCCACCCCACTGCTTTGACTCACATCGTTAGCACTAAGGATGCTGCATCATTACACCCCTGTAAAAAATTGTATTCAATGTTACAGAATAAACTAGATACCTATGAGTTCTTCAATTACCATAATGCCCATATTAAAAATTATATTTAGTCCTGGTTGTCTCTCATCTCTAACTTGTTACGCACCATCAACACAAGCCTTTCCACCCCACCCGAAAGACTTTGACAGATTCAATGCTTACAGACGCCATGGCTTCATCCGAAGACCTCCAATTCTCTCACCTCACTGTAACCCTCAGTTCCCCAATACTGCCCATTACTCTCCGTGCGCCCCGCTCTGATGAAGGCGCAGTGTATGCTGCCCTCCTCGCCAACGGGTTCCCCGGCTCAGGGCAAACCTTTGACACAGCATGGGGTAACGCCGCTGTGATCCGCCATCGTGAGGCTGCTGCGGTGCCTACAATTGTCTCAAACACATCTGGCACGGTCATTGGCGGGCCCGCGAGAGTGAATCTTGTCATTGTCGAGCATGGCGGCGAAGAAAAGGTCGTTGGTCTCGGTGGTTTTGGATCAATCAAAACTTGGCAGCGCGACGGAAAAACTATCCGCGCTGGAGATGCAGGTGTATTGCTAGACACTGGGGCGCAAGGAAATGGTTACGGCCGAGAAGCTATGTTGTTGGCTATGGATTGGGCTGCTGCGCCGGCGAGCGAAGGAGGATTGCAGCTTGATATAATCACAATCACAACCTTGGCCGACAATGAGCCCATGATAGGGCTGGTGCAGAAAAAGCTGGGTTTGGAAGGAAAAGGCTTACTACGGCCGGCCGAATTCGACAAGGAGAAGCTGGAGATGTATTACGAGATCACGGCGGAGGATTGGAGGGCATGGAGGAGTAAATAGTGGCCCCAACATCGAACCAAGGTGAGCTTGTCTGAGTGCATCTAGGCCCCTCGTATGCATGGAGGTTAAATAAAACTGGACAGGCCGTAAACCAATGCCATTCCCTCCAGACCTAATGACTTTATAGAGTCTCGACTACCGTGTACCCTGTCCAAGCATTGTGGCGGAGTCTCACGGTGGACAGCAGAGCTGAAACTCCAAGCAGGGGTGATATGCAGTTGGTCGCGCGCGCATTGCACACCGAAGACCAACCAACAGATGTAACCCCACTGAATGGGTACAAAAAGAGGGGAAACCTCAGTCATGTTTCGGGGGCGGCATTTTCCTTCTCCGCGAGAATTCCTCCTGGCTTGGAGAACCACCAAAGCGCTCACCCAATATGACGTGGGATCGTAGGGAACTGGGCCAGAAAGGCATATTCTATGACGAAACAGTTCTCCCCCTAGTCCCACCGACCGCCTTATTTCCAGCACACGTTGAGGCCCTCCGAAGATCCATGCTTGACTTTTCCTGTTTAATCACCAACGGGAATTTGGGTTCAGGGAGTGATACGGGAAGAGACAACAGCTCCGATCTTGTACCATCGACAGCACATACAACTCTCCATGAAGCCTTGAGGATACACCAGGGGGGCTACTCAGAGGACACTTGGGCGGGCTTCTTCCAAGATCACTATTTCAAACCACTTGCTAGTACATCAAGATTGGAAGGGACTTCACGGATGCATGTCAGACCCTGCTGCCTCAAGTTGCTTGTGACTAATCTTGAATACCTGCATAGGGTCTCGCGTTGCAACTACTATTACGATGCGTTTACAGCGTAAGTCAAGGCTCAACTCCATCAATTCATCTCCTCAGCATTACCTGACCTGGCCGCAGTGGATCGAATAAATCATGGAAACTGTTTGAAGGTAGCGTTAATGACTCATCTGATCTCAGTAGATTCGAGAGGGAAAAGTGTCCTAAGCCGGATTACGCCTTCTACCTGCCCATGTATCACTTAAACGACAAACAAGCAATTCCCAAGGTTGCTAGCCCCAAAGGTCGACAATGGCATAATGCTCAAGAACCCTCGCTTGTTGGAAACTTTTCATGGTCTGGCCTGAAAGAACTCTTCCATTTTGGGCTACGACCAACACCTTTTCGGGTTTTCCACAAGCCACCCCAGGAAGCAAACCTCAACTCATATCCTTGGCTTCTTATCGAACACAAAAAAGAAGAAGTCAGTGGAGCAGAAAGAACAGTTTGCTGTCAGGCAGCCAACGGTGCAGCGTGCGGCGTTAGGCTGAATGCGATTGCGGCCAGGTATGCCATGACGCTGCCTGGCCTCGCGCATATCCCTCCTCTTCCAGCCGTCACAACGATTGGTTCGAAAGTTAAGGTTTGGGTTGCCTACTATGCAGAAGACTTCCACGCTCCCTCTTCGGGACTGTATTACTCAGACGACGTGACGTGGGAGAGGAGGAAGAAGGGTACGGTGAGTCGACACTGTTGAGAATCTGTCACTGGCTGTTTGCTACTGTGATTCCACGTCAACTAACAACAAGATTTAGGTTATGAGGGCTATATGGGAGGGAGATGTGATCAAGCTGGATGATGTTGTTAAGTTTGGAGCCATTCTTGAAAACACCTATACCTGGGCTATGCGTGTTTTCAAACCTTTGATGTCTTCTTATATCCAGCAATGGAGGCATATTCATTGCGAAGTCGGCATGTTTGTTGCGAGCTCTGAAATCTTTCGTCGGGAACAGACCGCCGCACGATACCAGTCGGTTATACCTATGGTTCAAGATCTCTTGGACAATCACTCGTATATGGAGGTCGACGATAATAAACATCCTAGGGTCACGCCAATGCTTCTGGGTATGCTTGTACAACAGATTGTTACTTCAGAGCGCCAACTGATGGTTGATGAGATGGAGCGTCTTGTCAACGAGAAGTTAGCTACTCTTAACATGGGCCGGCAGACGACTGTTCCGCAGAGACCTATTACTGGAACGCCAATGCTCCGGGAAACAAGTGCTGCTAGTGAACAGTCGACCGCCCTGAGCCTGGGGCCGACGAACGGCGATCCTGATGACAGCAGCTATCAAGACTCTCAGGCTACAGGGTCTCCAAAATCCTTTGCTGGATTGTTCTCTCTTTTACAACACGGGGCAAGCACGCACTCACCCTCACAAACACGCTCACCGATCCGGTCGGCAACTCCTACTCCAGCTGTTTCAACGTACGATAGAACAGTGGCTGAGAGAGTCCCTAGTACGCCCGACCCGGGCCACGGTGTATACACTCCTTTGTCTGGAAGTTCCTTCATGGGACCTTCTCGCGTAACCACGCCTACGGCAAATGGGCCTTTGAGTCTGGGATCCCCTGTACATCTCGGTACGCCAGGATCTAACCTATTATTTCAACGATCAAGTCCCGAAATCTCGACGCGGAAGGCACCAGCTCGAACAACTCTTTTTCAGTTCCCTGATGGAGGTCCTAAATGGCCTCTCGGGGAGGTAACCCCCCGCATCGTCTCTTCATCTAACGACCCAGTGATTGATTGGAGCGCATTGCGTCGGCCTATCAAACCTCCGACTCCGTCCAACGCACAGTCGCAGTCGAGTTCCAGCAAGCCTAGTGTGTCTCGGAATGGTTTTGAAGAAAAGGAGCAAATAGAAGATAAGAATGTCATTGACCTTACCAATGACAGTCAAATTTCACAGTAGGTAGCATAGTTGTAGAATATCAGATGCCTTGTTGTTAAAAGACCCTATTGAGGAGAAGCCCGCCCAAGAGACTGTTGCCATGGTGGGGGGCGGGGGGGCACTCCTACAGGACGCACGATGAGACGGAGACTAGGTAGTTACGAAAAAATAAGTTAAGAGCAGGTAGGTATAATATAATCAAAGAATACGATGAGACGATCAGAGGATATGATAAGATAGTCATAGGAGATGATGAAACAGTAAGAGGATATACAAATAATCATTTATTTTTATGGTACTGTTATGAGGAAGATAGTAGTAGAGTAATCAGTCTTAACAGCAAGAAATAGAACCCAAGTTGCCAACATATCAATCTCTTGCCCCGGTCAGCACAGCAGCCTGCACATGCGTGCCCTGTTCTTTATCTTCACGCCCAGTAGGCCCAATCTCACCGTCAGATATTTCGTTTCCCTGGTTGATTGTATCCTTCTCGGTTGACTTGCCGCGCAGTGCTTGCCAGGCGAGCTTTCCCGCTCTAACCAGAACATGGCGGCCATCAAAGACTGGGAAGATGCATGCAACGAAAAGGCAGATGAACAGCCAAATTTCTGACACGGTAACCCAGCCAATGAAGAACTACGATCACTTGTTAGATTGTTGTATGGGTGGTGAATGCGACAGACATACCGGCTTGTTAAAATATCCAGTTCCGGTACAAGGGCAAAGGCCAGACTACCCACGTACTAGCCCAATAACCACGCTCGCAATGGCGGCGATCCATTTGGCACGGTTCATTCGGCGCAGCTCCTTCTCAGGGTAGGGATGTTGGACTTGGTCTAGATCCTCAACCAGGGCGATGGTGCTGACACCTCGAGCATCGTCACTGTCGTCGTCCTTGACCTGAGTCAGAAGAAGGGACACTCTCCAGTCAAAGTCTTGTGGCTATACAAGAGGTCAGAGCTGTATGGCAATCAACATGTAGTAGCTCGGGAAACTTGCCTTGATCAAAGAGATGATGATGGAATAAATAGCTGATGAGAATGTCGAGGTGATGGCTCCCCACAGGCAGGGTAGCTGGGCCTCTGTAGTGAGAATGGTGAGCTCTCCGTAATACGCATACGCTGTGCCCAGCCAGGCAGCAATTCTCGATGCCTTAACACCATTGCGTCAGTAAATTCTCTTACACCACCTGTCGGGATACTCACAAGACCAAGAAGTGGCGAGATGACTGCAGCTGCCTTTGATTGCTTCTTCCACAGAATCGTAAACGCCATTGGAAACATGCCGGGACAAATGATAGTGGCAAGGAAGTATCCCATCCAGTTCAAATCGATCCCGCCATAGTGCAAAGCCGTGGCAAACGCCGAAGCGAAGAGCCCAAACCCTACAACGGCCCAGTGTGACACTCTGATGACCTGCTTATCGTGTGCTTTCGGGTTAATGTAAGTGCGGTAAATGTCGAATGAGACGATACTCGATACGGCGATTAGCTCGGCGCTTGTTGTGCTCGTCACTGTCATGAACACGATGAGTAGGAGCCCGGCAGCACCGCCCTTTCCGGCAACGGACATGACAGCATAAGGAAGTACATAGCCCGCGTTGATCTCGGCGGTGGTCATTGCTCTCGGGTACGTAGGGAAGATGGAAGTCTTCTCAAGAACAATGGCGGCCAGCCCCGCTGTAGTCCCAACCGCCCAGGGAACGGCAAAGTATGAGATTCCGCCCAGCATATATCCTGGCATAGCGGCAGCAGTATCTGCTGCAAAGCCTTTTTGCCAGAAACTTGTGTCCATAATGGCCAAGGCAAAGTCGCCGAAGGAATGAACCAAACCGAAAATGATGGATCCTTTGGACTTGAAGGAGAGGAGTGAGCCCTGATAATTGCCTTCGATGTTGTAAGACTTATCTGCCTCAACCAACAAATCATAAAAGCTGATGAGTCCTGTGATGGCCTCATTATTAATGACAGCGATAGTAATCCAGCACAGGAGGATCATGACGACAAGAGTGTGTGCATAGTCTGTCAGGAAAGTAGCTTTCAGACCACCCACGACAGTATACGCCACTACACCAACAGGCAAGAGGAATGTCGATGCAATGATGTGCATGCCGGTCAATGCTGTGATTACACCAGCTGCGCCGAGAATCATGGACGTGACGGACAGAAGGTTGGTAACAAGGCAGAGAAAGATGAAGACGACATGGGCTTCGAATCCGTAACGAAGGCGGACAATCTCCAGGGCAGTGTGACCATTGCTATCTTAAATGTGAGCTTCTGTCGTAGTAATTATTGTTCAAGAGCTGCTTACGGAGCTTTGACCTTGGCGTGGATGGCAAGGACAGTCATCAGAGCAATCTGAATGGTGCACCCAGCGGCGTACCAGAAAGGTGCTGCAGTCAGGATCAGCGACTGAACAGCATAACAGAGACACAGACGACGAGACTCGTACCTGCGATGCCATAGAGATAACCCTGTGCAGCAGTCCAGATGATAGCAGTACTAAAACCAAGTGTCAGAAGCTGGACCCAAGCCTGCTGGTTTGCAGCAAATTGCTTGTGTGCACACTTACGCCCACATCCAAGAAGACACTACAGCCGATGCAGTCAAGCCTGTTCCCACTGATCGATTCGCCACCATGAACATCTCAGATCGGTCTGATCGCTCGCCCAAGAACCGTTGTAAAAGCTTGGTGACTAGAATCATGCCCAAGCCAAAAGCAAGACCGACCCCAACGACTACGCCGTAGCCCAACCCCTGGGACAGCGGCACGAGGGCCTCCGAGTCAGACATGCTCAAGTTTTAGAGAGTTTCTGCCCAGGGCTTTTGGTCGTGAGAGAAGGAGAATTACCCACGTTGCTCTTGTCTTCCCACCGCCTGGCCCATATTCACTATTTAAACAACTGGAAATCAGCTCGGCAACAGGTCGGTTTCATTATGAAACAAGGATAAGAAGCCCACATCAGAGTCGGTTGTGGAGCCGCAGAGCCGTTTATTCCGATAACGCTGTCGGTAATCATTGCGTGAAGCGGATCCTTGATGTCGCCATGTCGATATCGCTTAACAGTTCGTCGCGCCGAAGGATGGGAAAGCCTGTGAGAACGGCAAGGATCTGCATTTGAAATAGAGCTACACAGATTCCATACGCCATGTAGCATCTTCCATCGCGTGGCGGTAGTTTGATCTGTGGTGGATGCATGTTATGGACAGCGTCCACTGGATTGGCAATTCGTCTTTTTGGCCCACGTTTCAAACGAAAGTGTTTTTAGCCTCATGGCGTGATAATGTCAAAGTTCGATACCATGTAGTAGTTTCTGCTGTTGGTATTAGAACCCGTGGGCTTTAGCTTAATCTCGACAATTGCGAGCCTCTGTCGAACGTATTGACAACGCATCCGGCTAGACATTCTGTCACTATCACAGAAGCTTACCAGATGAAACAGGGACTTGACCTAACCATAGTTCTGCCATAACTTCATGTCATTGGCTGGTAAAGTTATACCTGAAATAGCAGCTATACCAAGACTAAACATAATTTCGATGTATCAAGCCAATAACTAGCCCTTTACTTGACTTCTGCAACTGAGGTTCCAGCGTTACAGGTTCCAAGCGAGTCTACACCTCCAACTCAAAGGCAAACGCGTTTGTGACCTGATCCGGCGACACAGACAGAGTAATCTAGCGAATCATGTCAGTGCATGCTCTCGTGTGGGCAATGTGGGTGCCTTGAGAAGGAAGCCAGAGATAGAAACTCTCTGCATATACAGCAGTTCAAAACTCCTGGGTTTACATACCTCATCATTCTTGATGTCGTACCGCTCGACACCCAGGTCAACCGGACCCTGGATAGTAGTTTGTCTGTCAGGACCATCAAATCTCCTCGTCCTGACATCCACGCTTTGACCACTGATGCCGACGGCCGAAAGGCCCGAGATAGATAAACCGTAGGTTTTAGTGCCAGCGATGGGACGAACAGATGCCAGCACTTTGACTGAACTTGGGCTCCCAGCATGGGTGGCATATACCTCGAAGAACTCGTCGTCCGAAGGTGATGTGGTAACACGGAATCCCTTCATTTCTTTGTGATAATAGTTGTAGACGTGCCATTCGCCAGTTGGGGAGTAGTTGCCGTCTTGCTTGACCAGGAGATTTGCCATGAGGTCATGTAACTGCGGCCCTGAGCCCCAATTTGCGCGGAGGCCATGGGCGTTGTGGCGCTCAAGTTGAGAGATGTAAAAGACAGCTCCTGCCGGACTCTGCTCATCATTTCCAGTCCAGGCATACTCGTTGATGGTGAGTGGTCGATTTGGGAGCTTATTATCCTTGCGGAGAACCTCAAACTGCTGTTTTGACTCGCGAAGATTCCTGTTGGGGCTGAGAAGGTGCCACGAGTAAATATCCGGGACCGTGGCTGTCTTTGAAATGTGTTTCATATAAGCTTCCCACCACTGATTGTTGGCCGTAGCGGGCGTAGAAGTAGACGGCCCCGTGATGGGCACACCAGGCAGCTCGTTTCTAGATACTTGTGATTAGTATTGAGATCGGGTTCCCATTTAGCGCAAACGACCACTCACCGAATCCGAGTATGAGTACGCTCCCACATGGCGAGGTATTGCTCTTGTGTAGTATCCCAAAAGCCACTAAGGTCAGGCTCGTTCCAGATGTCAATGTCCAAGCCAGGGTACATGTGATGCTTCTTGATGTCAGAGAAGACCTGGTCAAGAAACTCATCATAGCTCTTCCAATCTCCATTGTCTCCGGGGTATTGAAAATCCGCCGCCTGCAGGCTATCCGCACCCCAGAGATCATGCATTAGGAGGGTGAATCTGCCTCCGTAGCGCCGCGTCGTCCGGTAGTTGGACAAGGTTGAGTTCCACCGACCCTTTGCGAAGTATGAGTGGCTGCTCTTTGGTCGTGTACTAGATTCTCACCTCGTATTGATTAGCGACCCAGCCCAATGAATCTTTGAGCTGGGCACCACCAGCACGGCAGTAGTTGAAACCAATGCCCTTGATGTAACTCTCGGGGATTTCTGAGTTGGCAGATCCATCTGGATCATCAGGCAGTCCGTAGATAAAACCAGATGCGAGGTTCTGAGGTTTTCCAGATGGTTCATTAAGGTAGACGGTGGCAGTACCCGCCGCATCCCGTTTGAGTATGCTTACGAGTTCCGCTGTGCTAACGGAAAGGCTTCCCGTGAGGGAAGCCCAGGCAACAAATTGATTGAATCTCATGGTGAGGAAACGTAATAAGGACCACGCTGATAAGATCAGAAGCACTTGGAATCTAACTGCGGCGTGGGAAGAAAACTTGACTTATATAAGACATCGAACCATGTTAGTTAAGTCAGGTATATACCCCAGAGAATACGATGAACGCAATACCACGCTGTTTCTTGGCGCTGGACTGATGCAACTATGGGTTTGCTTAGTTGGTTGATCACGGGTACTACCTAACAAACTCCGGTGGGGAGAATGCGCTCCGGTGGGTTACCAGGCTATTAGCCGGCTTTGGATAAATAATGCCTTGCTAGATGATCATTCCAAGTTAGGGAAGTTCTTCGATCAACAGTAGTCTCACTTGGGTCGATTATATGTCGTTCTCCTGGACAAGGGTCCATGCCGTATACCTCGAGGGACAGACACCACGCCGGGTAATTAAAGAGGCGATCAACAAGATGCTTATTATGTGGAGTCTTAAATCCATTGATCATACCCTCAATCTCATACCGTAGAAACTCAATAAACTCGTACGACGCTAGTATCCACCCTGAATCCGCTTTTCCACTATTAGCCGTTTATGACGTAAAATCCAATCGAAAGGACTGGCTCAGGGGCCTTTTATGGGGCACTAGCGCTGTACGAGTTTATTGAGTGTCTACGGTATCAAGAGAAATGCACATGTTCAAGGACATGCAAGTTACAGCCCTTGAGAGGGCTTGAGTGAATCGCAATTCAGCACTAAAATACACATACAATCGAGCTGCAATCTCGCGTTATACCTCCACCTGAAGTCCTTCAAAATCTCACGATATCACCATATACCCGTCAAAGTAGAGCCAACTATCCGCTCTGTTCCTTTGTAAGAGCCTCTCCTCCCTCCGCGTACGCATCGACCTTGAACTTGGCGAATTCGCGAGCACCAATTCGACGCGCAAAGAGAATATCGAGCTCCTCAAAAGTCTTGTCCTTGGTTTCGGGAAGACGGAAAAAGGTCCAGATAAAGAAGACGAATGCGCAACCTCCCCAGAAAAAGCCCGTCTTGCCACGCCAGTTACCAGCAGTCGGGTTGAGCATGTAAGGGTTGACGACGTTGCAGATGATCTGAGCGATGTAGTACGCAATGCGGCTGATGCAAATGCTCTTGTTGCGCAGCCGAGTCGAAGAGACCTCGGAGATGATGGCGTAGCAGACAGGGCCAACGGTCATGTAGTAAACACCCAACCAGAGGAGCATCATGCTGGCCTGGGCATAGTTGCCTCCTTCAGAGTTGCCAGCGCCTACACTGATGAATCCAACCGCCATCAACACCACCGTAAGGGATCCAAGGCCCCAGAGATACAAAGTTCGGCGTCCAAACGGGGCAAGCAGCCACCAGGAGATGATGGTGCCAGCTGACGCAATGCCCAGGCCGCCTACAGACATATTGAAGGATATAGACTCGGGCAGGCCGGCTTGCACAAAGAAGTATGTCGGCGTACCGCCCATTGCAGATCCGCAAAAAGGCTGTGCAGCAAAGGTCATGCATGCAATCTCGGTTCGACGTCGATCGACTCCGCGGAAACAGTCCAGATACGAAGTGCCATGGTCGATTGACTTTTCAATCTCGTCGGTGTGAATCATCATAGCGACGCTCTGTTTAGCATGGCCCGGCTCAGTGGAAGAACTCAGACGCGCAACAGATTTCTCGGCTTGGTCGTATGCACCGATGCGCACAAAGTACCATGGCGACTCGGGGGCAAACGTGAGGACGGCGAATAGCGGGAGAGGCCATGCCCATTGGATCGCAAATGGGATGCGGTAGGACCATGGGCCTTCGATGTTGGCGAACCCTGATTGTACTCCAGCTGAGATGAGTTGTCCAAAGGCCCAACAAAGGTTGACGTAGATTGTGAGGTAGCCACGCAAGGCCATAGGACAGACTTCAGATGCGTACGCCGGGGCCATGGTTGCAAACACGCCCCACGGAATGCCGCAAAGAAATTGCCCAACGAGGAGGACTGGGAGGTTCGGCGAGAAGAAGGAGATGAAGATGAAGGCACAGATACAGGCTAAAGATGCCAAAAGAACTCTGCGGTAGCCAAACTTGTGCGTAAAGTAGCCATTCGCAAAGGCCCCGATGATGGTGCCCACACTAACAGCATTGCTGAGTCCGTTTTGCCAAGATGCCGTGATCTGCCAGGTATCCGTGCCGGGCTGGTACTCGCCGTAGTGCTTTCGAAAGGATGGTTGGGCGAAGAAGGACGAGATCAGAACAATGTCGTAACCTTCCATGATGATCGAAGTCGAGAGCAAGACGGACCACATGACAGCCTTGGGATACCGGCGCAAGGCTGCGAGAAAGGTGAGGGTATGCTCCTCTTCTGCAGCCTGTTTGGCAATGGACAAGTCCTTGATGGCATTGTAACCTTGGGCGTGGTCATCTTCACTGACCCTCGCCACTTTGTCGTCAAGGGCCTGCGACATGGCTGAGAAGGTCAGAGCAGGAAGATGAATGATGTTGTTGCAAGTTTGAACACCGCTGAAGTAGCTGAGTGATGAGCTGGAGTAGCATCGGCGACAGCAGTGGTCTATATAAGCTCAGAAGTGAGGAATACAAAGCAACCGGTAGACAGCTCATAGCGTGTCGCAAGTTCAATTGTTGGCCCATATTCCCCATGGTACGAGATCCTTGTCAAATCCGGGGACGCGCTAATAATAAAGGGATAAACAGCCGGGCCTCGGCCTTGCGGGGCACGGGGTGTGTCTCCCCACCGGAGGGCACATGG